>PVIR01006775.1:37546-64318 GCA_004026965.1 Petromus typicus
CTCACATCACAATCCTCCTGCCTCTGCCTCCCGAGTGCTGGGATTACAGGCGTGAGCCACCACGCCCGGCACTGTGGTATGTGGTACTGGTTGCTGCTGGGTGTGGGTCTCCACACCCAGTATTGTTATGTGGTTACCGGGGAATCGAACCCGGGTCCTTGCGCTTGCAAGACAGGTGCCGGAACCACTGAGCTAACTCTCCGGCCCACAGTAGCTTTATTTTAAAGAAATAAATGAATATTTAGTTTTTTATAATTCCTTAGGCATATAATTTTTAAGCAGAGCATGATTCTCCTATTACTTTAAAAAAATTGTCAAGCATCGTTATCCCACTGTTAAATTCTGGGTAGAAAGGATTCTGGGCTTTAAAGAACCAGTGTATTTTAAGAGAAGTTGCATCTTCAACAGTTTCCAAACAGTTTGTATATGCCTAAAGCTTGCCTGTATGGCACCTGTGTTGGATCCTTAGTCTTGTTAATCAAGTCTGGCAGGAGATTAGGGTGGAGCAAGCTGGCTTGACTAGTAGGCATGCCCTGTCCTTCACAGAGACCCAAGACGACACGCACAAGGTGTACTTCCCAAGCCCTGTACCTGGGACCAGTCAGAAAGCGCCATCTTCAGTTCTCCACTTGCATCTGGTTTCAAATCAATTGGGCTTTCCGTAGGACAGCTTAAACCTGACAGCGTGAAGAATGCGAGAAACAAAAGACTTAAACTTGGGATCACTGTAAATTTTCTCATTGTCCACTCTCACTCTGCAGAGCATACTTCTTTTCCTACCTTAAAAAAAATGGAAATCCTGGCTTCCTTGTTTGTATACTTGTCTATTTCTTTGCTGAGGTTATCAAGAACCTAGAAAGAGTCCTTGAAAAGGGTTTATGGGATCCCAGATTCAGTTGGAAGAGCTTCATATGTGCATGGATAAATTTGAAAACCAGTCTCATAGCAGAGAATTAAGAAGTGACTTAACAATTTAGAATTCTGAATTTTTTTTAAAAAAATTTAAAAACCTTTGTTAGTTTATGTTTGTAGTATGTAATGATTACCTTCATCACTGGGAGTTGGTACAGGTATGTAGCACATGTTAATTCTTTTTTCATCCTCTTTCTTCTCTTTCCTCCCCCTCTAGAATACACATTATTATCAAGACTTAGAAATACATGGTTTTATCTTACAGTAGAAATTTTACCTATGGAAAGACCTAACAGCCCTAGGCCAGTGATGATGAATCTTGCAGAGCTTTCAATGACGACAAACATCTGGCTGTAGCACATGTGCCATGGGTTCGTCACCACGGCTCAAGACTGTGAGTAGAAGAAGTTAAGGAGGAATGAAGAGTTGTCTCCGTGGGTGTCTTATTTCATAGGTGAAGAAATGATGGACATTGACGACTTTCCTCTATTCAGCTGGTGGTAGGCTAGTATCAGAATCCTGACCTCCTGTGGACCTAGGCACAATTTAACTGAAACTTTTGTCACATAACTCTGTGAAAGGACACTGTAACCTGCGTGTCATGTAATTTTCAGGTATTTGGAAACAGTATGTTTCTTTTGATATTTTCCTTTTAGCCACTAAAAATGGAAAAAAGCCCTTAGATGTCTAGTTGTATAAAAAGTAGTTGGCTAGATTTGACCCATGCGCTATCGTTTGCTGACTCTCAATCTTAAAAGCATGGATAGGAAACTAAAACAAGCAAAGACATGGCAGGAAAATGAAGTGTTCTCACCATGAAATCTCTTTCAAAGATGTTTTTGTCCTTGGATGATCAAGACAAGTTTTTGCGGTACTATAAAAAAACATTAATGACAGTTAGTACCCTTGTAGTACGGTCTATGTGCCTTACTCTTTGTGAGATACTTTGCCTCTATTGGCTCATGTAATTCTTAGAATAAACCAGCAACAGAAGAACTATTATTACCATACCTCTTTTACAGGTGAGAATAAGAAAACTGAGGCACAAGAAGTTTCAATAATTTGCCTAAATTTTCTATCTCAGTGGAAACAGGGCCAAACGTGTGTGTGGAAGGCTAACTCCGCCATGTACCACTTAAGTACTATGCTAGCGTCATGGACTCTGATGTATTTCTTTTGCTTGAATCTTGGCCACAAAGTCCAGGAAACAGGATGCTTTAATTTCAAATCTGTTTGTGAGACAGACCTGAAATGGGAGTGATGGAAAAATGCTAAATGACCTTTAATATCAAGTTAATGCATATTTTAAAACATTCTTGAATAACACAGTTTAGCAGGCAAATGAATAATCACAGACAGTTTTCCAAAACAATTTCAACAGCCAAATGCAAAAAGCTTGACTTGCTGTCTCGATTGGTACTGAGGTTAGAGCAGGCATTAGACCTTGCATATGTATTATTAGAACTAAAAATAAAAACATGCTATTGCAGTTAGGTTGCTGGGAACTGGGTCTGTGTGGCCGTCCTTGGACCCAAAGGGCCCGCAACCATTCAGGTAAGTTCAATTTAACTTGCTGGTCACTAAGTAATCAAAACAAGGACTACAGACCATAAATATAAAGTTGGTTATCCAGGACCCCACACTGCTGAAAAACTTCTCAAATGTGTCATCAAATGTAATAAGCCTGAAAAAAAACCAGTCTGTGCCTTTTGTATATGTGCATATGTTTACTCGTTTGGTGGCTTTTCTCCATTTATATGGGAAGGAAAAGATAAGTTTTGCAGTACCAGGGATCGAACTTGGGCCCTTGTGCTTCCAAGGTAGGCAGGGGAGGACACGGTATACCCTGTAAAAACCTATAGGTTCTGCCAAATTCACGTTAGATCATTTTTTAGTTGATCAACATTGGATAAATTCTCTTACCCTTTGTATTATTCATTTACTTCACTAAAAATGGGAATTCATAATATTGCCAAAAGCACAAGCATGCTAGAAAGATTAAATAAGGTAATGTATTTGTGCTATACTACTGCAAAAGAACAAGGAAATATTAATCACTTAATAAGGCTCATGGAAAGAGAATCCAGCTGTTCTTTTATGTTTAACTACAGAGGAACTATATTACCGCTTCCATCAGCAAATCCAGATAAGAAATTTCCTATCTTATTTATTTTTCGCCTCCAGCTAGGAAACAACTAATAGTGTAATAACTACTATCGAAGAGTTTCTGGGGTCTGTGAAACTGGGTATGTTCATTTCTGTCTGAAGTATGCCGAATCAGCACCACCTCAGAAATATCTCAGGGGGTAGATTTATTAGGACATTTGTTTTATATTCTTTCTAATCATAAGCATCTTCCCAGTTCTGATCTAAACTCTTCATAGTTTTTACAAATGAAAACCCAACTACTCAAGTGAAAAATGCGTGTGCCACATCTGCAGGAGGAGCCAGGTTATTTGATAAAATCTCAGCACTTCTGGTAAGTTGAGGCAGAGCTTTAAGATTGTACTGCATTTATCCTTCTGTTTTGTGTCCTATAAAACTACCAGTATTCTTCTTTCACAGTTAACTTTTATATTTCCTAGGCCCCTCTGCTACCACCCAAAGTTAAGTTGTTGGCATTCTTTTTTTTTTTTTTTTAGGTTTTTTTTGAGACAGGGTCTCGCTTTCTGGTTCAGGCTGGCCCTCAGCTCAGCCTCCAACTCATATCCCAGCAATCCTCCTGCCTCTGCCTCCTGAGTGCTGGGATTACAGGCGTGAGCCACCACACCCGGCACTGTGGTATGTGGTACTGGTTGCTGCTGGATGAGTCTCCACACCCTGTATGGTATGTGGTTATCAGGGAATCGAACCCGGGGCCTTGAGCTTCCAAGACAGGCGCCAGAACCACTGAGCTAACTCCCCGGCCCTGTTGGCATTCTTTAAAATGTCATTAATATTAATGGGATAAAACTGACATTCTTCATGGTTTCAAGATGAATGGAAGACGAGTGGGACTTGGGCTGTGTATTAATTGGAGGTGAAGCTCTCGTGGGCAAGGTCACGCCGGCTCATTTCGGTTAGATGTACACACACTTAGCTCTAAGAGAAAGGCTGCAGATGAATGTTTTTGCTGTAGACCCCCAGATGAGTTGTCCCTGTTTGCTTTGGAAACAAAATACCTATGACAATGAATTATTCCAACAATAGCCGGTTGTAACAAATGACCCTGATGTGGAGGAACTAACAGAATTTCATCCACAAGTGTTAAGGACAAACTAAGTGGCTCGCAGAATCTCCTGGTAGAAGGATAATTCGGGAAGAGATGAGCTCTTGAATACCAGCATAGTCTCATGTTAATGAATCAGAGGGAGATGGAAGTAACTTTGTTACATTCCAATTATATTTAAATGGAATCTATTAAACAACACAAATGGTATTATTTATTTGATTTAAATATAGCAGGCTTTCCATTTCTATATCTCACTTTAGCTACTTTAAAAAATAATATTTCATTTTTATCTCCCTTTTTTTTTCTGTACCATATTGAGGTACAGGCCTTAGGGACATTCTATCCCTGACCCCTAGTTCTGGCAATTTCTTCAGTCTCATTCCTTTCCAGCCTTCTTTATTCCTCAGAGGCACTAAGATAACAATACTGTAACAGAAGACAGCACTAATTCTGCACCATGACAGTGTTTTCATTAAGCAGATCGGCGGCTATGTGGACAGGGACTTACGAACACATCTGTTCGACAGGGTTTTTCATTTCATGTAATTTTCTGAAACCGCCTTGGCAAAGTATCATTCTTATAAGCTATCCCTGAAGACAAGGAAATACCATTGCTCAACAGAACTCTAAGCTGAAATGCTATTTATGATTATGAGATTCGAGCTGTATTTATTTGCTGCCTTCCATAGATTAAGATAAACTCTGAGGCAGTGCTGTTTTGATGTGGATTTTGTGCTTTTCCTTCACCCAGTTATGGGGCTGAGCCTCTGTGGAGTTGTATGCTATTCTCTTGTCTGGTTCCTCTGGTCGTCTGGCAAAGAACAGTAAGGCTCTTAGTCTTGGATAGAAATAAATTTTCAGAATAACAAGCATTATTTATGCCAAAGTAGTTGGTTCTACTAAAGTTAACTCCACTGATCTCATTTGATAAAATCATGTCTCAGCGCCCCTTTCCACACTCTCTATCTTTATACGCCTGAATTTTTGCTCTCCATTTTGCCTCTTCTCCTTTTGCCATTGCCAGTGTCTTTAACATATACGTGGTTCTGCAAAAGTCACCAGTTTCTCTGAGGTTGTCAGAAGTTGGGTGGAGAGTTGAAAAGCACAGCAGGAGTTTGTATTGTTGTGGTGATAGATTATGTGTGGACGACGCAAAGCCATAGGAAGCCAAAAGGCTCAGGGTCTCCAGCCTCGAGCCCAGGTAGATAGTGAGGTTGTGGTTACCAATGGAGACCATTTTTCTACATGAAAAGCGTTAGTAAATTCCCTATACTCTTGCCTCCAGAAGGGAATTTGGAGATCTTTTATTCTCTTTGATTATGATCCCAGCAAGATCTGCACACTTTGGAGACTCAGTCCCTGGGGGACTCTCCAACCTTTGAAGATGACCTCTTAGGACAGTGGACACTGCACTTTTTTGAGTTTTGCCCCTGGCAAGCATTCAATTAGAGGACTGCTCCTTTCAGATAGCAGTGTGACTCTTCAAAACATTTGCAGGTGAAGGGACATTGCTACGTCACACCGTATTCCTGTTGGCCAGCTCCTTCTAACCCAAGTCTGAGAAGAGAGGTAGGGGGACAGCATTGGGAGGAGGCCCACATGTTTAACTGTGAAAAACAGACAGAGCTTCAAGACCCTTCTGTAAGGCTCTGGGGCAGGGGCTTGGTATCAGTTGGCTGAGGAGATGTTTCTGTTCCTCCGCCTCCACTTATAACGGACACCTACGATGATCTGCAGCCTCTGTCAGATGCCTCAGGTGTCTGTCTGCTATTGAGAGCTCAGCATGTGAACAGAGGACACTTGTCGTCTTATCTCAGCGTGACATCCTCAGCTGAGTCAGCACCGGCTAGTTGGGGACAGTGCCACGGTCAGGATTCACGCACAGAGCACAGGGAAGTCTACTCCACAACCCTCCCTTTGGCTGGCACTGAGTGAACTCCAGGGAATCAACTTGCTTTGTATTCAGGAAGAACTTTTAGAAGGGTCCCAGTGTATAGGCGCTCTTTTCTCTTGCCAGGTTGGGAAACTGACAATGACTTTCAAAAGGATCTTAGGGTAAAGTGGTAGATTGTTTGCGGGCTTAGTTATCTAGATAACATGTAGAAATATTTCTAACAAACAAACAAACAAAAATTGCAAGCCACTTAAAAAATAGAGAGGCTTGAATATAGAATATGTGATGTTTTGACCCTGAAGAGCTTGTGCCCCTGTGAAGGGGCCTTTGGTCTTTCTGGGTTTATATAGGAAAGACAGATGCCACTTAGGAGAAGAGAGAACCAGCCAGGATGGCCACAGACAAAGACTCAGGGTCAGGCTTTCATTTGAAACCACAGCAATAGAGAAAATTAAGATTATCATCTCTGGGCCTCTCCAGAAGTTCGATGGATGCTAGAGGCAAATATTTGGCTAAACCATGCCTACATCCAGAGTTAAGTAGGTCAGCTCTGTGAAGCACTAAAAGGGATGGTTGCTATGATGTGGTCATCTTGTGTGTGCGGTGCACAACCTCTACAACTGTAGCAGGTGAACTGTGATACAGGTAAATGGTGATGGAAAACCTGGGAGACATGGCTGGGAAGATGTCTGAACATCTCTGGTCAAGGTCTGTAGCTACTGGTTACTACAATAAAAGGCCCTTTATTTATCTATCTCTGTGCTAGACGATTAACTATGGGTTCAATTAAAATGATTACTTCTCCTTCCAAGCTACTGTTTCGCGGTTTAGTAGGATATAAAAGTCCTGGGATACAAAGGCTGACATGCTGTGAGGATCTCCAGTTTGTTAAGTAAGTGTTTGAAATCTGAAGAAGGCGGAGGGTATTCTGTAAAAGGCTTCCATCTGTACTTGCAGTGAGTGTGGGCATGAGCTTCCAGGTTGTCTGTCTTAGGTGCCATTTTATTTGCTCTTCTCTGTGGACAGCCTGTCACTGTCTCCTTGGGACAGGCAATGAAGTGGGGATCAGAGAGGTTAAGCGAGGTCTTCCAGGGACCTGAGCCAGCATGCAGACTGGCATGGAATTGAAACTCTCGGATGCCAGGTCCCATTTCTTTGCCTATTAGGACTCATGGGCGCAGTTTCCTCATTTACTTCAATATCAGGGAAGTCTGGGTCAGGAGACGATCTCTTGCTATGAAGAGTGTAGATTTCATCCACACTGGTGGGCCTCTCCTCCTAACCACAAAGATGTCTTGATGAGAACTCCCTTGGAAGTTTGTTCTCTCTGACTACATGCACGTGTGGTTTCACATGACGCCTAAGTGAGTTTGGGCTGCAGTAATAGAACAGAAGACTGAGTGGTTTAAGCTCAAAGTCCTGGAGGCTGAGAAGTCCACGGTCAGGTGCAGCCCGATTAGCTGTCCAGGGCGCTCGTTCTGTCTGGCTGATGTCCTCTTCTTGTGGCATCTCCAGATGGCCCTTTCTCTGGGGGTGTGTATGGGAGGAGACTTCTTTCTCTCAGGACTTCTTTCGTCCTTGTCCCTGTCCTTCTCTTTCTCCTCCTGCTCCTCCTCCTCCTTTTTTTCTTTGCAATGTTGAGTTACACAGAACTATATCCCCAGACTCAAATGTTGAGATAGAGTATTGCTATATTTCCCAGGTAGGGCCCCAACTTGTAATCCTCCTGCTTCAGCCTCTCAAAGTGCTGGGACTGTAGTTGTGTGGTACTGTGCCTGACTTTCATTATTAAGACACTGATCTCACCATGAAAATTCCCTCTCTCATGACCTAATTTAACCTAATTCCTCCTAAAGGCCCCAGATTCAAATATCACATTAGGAGTTAACATGTAGATTTTAAGGGACCACATACACACAACCCCTATCTCTAACTTTACAGAAACGATCCTCTAATCCTCCAATTGCCTTACGCACAGCAGCTCTATTTATATTTAATTAGTGCCCTAATTCTACATCTATTCTAGATATATTTCTTAAGTACTTTGTGTATGTAACTCATTATGCTCCGTGAGAGGATATTGTCTCATTTTACTCGTGAAGGACAGTGAAATGCAGTGACAAACTTCCTTGCATCCTCCAGCTAGTAATGTACTGAGCCACGACCGTACTGTCCTGGAGCAGCGGTCTCTAGAGTGTGTTCTTAACCTCTGCCTTTTAGGGAAGCAATCAGTGTTCTACTTCTAATTTGCCAGTTTGCTTTCTAATGGAGCAGCCTGATCTTTTGGACTCCGATTTTGTTACTGACCATTGCGGTTTTGCTAAACATCTCTCTCCTTTTTTGCAGCACGTAGATCTTGGAGACTCGTGTTCTCAGAATCCCTGCTCAGCTGGATTGTGGTTTAGATTCCTCTAGCAGGGAGCACTTCTTTATGATCTGGAAGGGAAAGGAGAGCATGGAACATCGTTTCTGTATATGTGGAGGTTAACTGCTGTGGATTGCATGTCTCTGTTACCCCAAATTTGTGGGTTGGAGTGTTAATCTCTTGTGCGGTGGTGCTTGGAGATGGCATTTGGGATGTTGGTGGGTCAGAGGGTGGAGCCCTGATGAAGGACTCTTAAAAGAGAGACATGACGAAGCTTGCTTCCTGTCTGTATGTCTGCACCGAGGAAAAGCCAGCTGATGACACAAACAGGTAGAAAGCTGTGATGGTTAGCCATGATTGTCAGCTCGATTGTCCAGACAGACACCTAAGAGAGGAGCGAAGTACACTTCTGGACGTGCCCATGTGGATCATTGGCAGTCTTCCCCTCCCCTCTTCACTTGCTGCCATGAGTTGGGCAGCTTTTCTCCCCTGCACTGCTGCCAGGGGAGCAGTGTTGATGTTTCTGCCTTGCCAACTATGGACTGAAGCCTTTGGATCTGAGCCAACATAAACCCTTCCTTCTTCAATTCGTGGGTGTCAGGTATCCCACTCCAGCAATGGAAAGCTGAGTCACACAGAGCCTTCCTCCAGGACATGACTATACTGATGAGCTGATCTCGGACTTCTGGCTTTCATGCACATAAAGGAGGACCCAGTGCGTGGTTGTTTGTTACGACAGCTTGAGCTTGCTTGGGCACCAACCCTGGCAGGATCCTCTAAGATTTCTGTGCAAATCATCACCCAGGAATCCACATATCAGGATTCTTTCAACCCCCCTGGCCTAGGAGTAACAGGAATTTCTTGATTCTCTGGAAGCTAATGGTGAAGTCAAGAGTAGCAGTAGCTTTTGCTGAGAGCTTTATACTTCCGTAACTTTCAGCACTTCGTTATCACTTAGCTCCCTGTGTTATATTACTTCTTGCTTGGATTATCTGGAGGATTTTCTGTTTGGTTGATCAAAATACTAAGTGATAAAATTACACATTGTTTTGTTTTTCTCTGGGAAAATAGACAATGCAATGCTGGAGTAAATTACTTCATATCAATGTTGTCCCATTGATTTCAGTAGACAGAAATCATGTATAAGCCAAGATGCCAAGATAGAGGGTTAAGTTTAATGTGTAAATGTTAATATAAACTATTTTTCTGGCATCATAGATGAAAAACATTGTCTTTGAACAGAGGAGATTTCAATTTCATGAAAAACATTGTCTTTGAACAGAGGAGATTTCAATTTCAAATGGCGGCAGGTACTGACTGCCCAGTTTGTCTACTCAATAGGAATTATCTCAAAAACTTTTGAAAATATCTATGTTTGTGCGCCATCCTAGAATATGTCTGAATTTCTGGTGCCATAATCATCATTTTATAAAATGTGAACTGTGAACAATTTTAAATAGCTCCTGGGTTATTTGGATGTGGTTCACACAATTATATAGCACAGGGTGTAAAGATCATCAGTTATAAATGCCTATTTCTTCTGGACTGCTCTAAACACTCCAACTTACATGTACATTCATATCATCTGGAAATCTTACTGACATTCAGATTCTTATGAACTACTTCTGGGATGGAGCCTGGGGTTTTATGTTTCCTAGTTGATTCAAATGCTATGGAATCCATCTAACCAATTTTTGCTTTTCTACTCCTATATTTCGAGTTCTCTGTTTTGTCAGCTCTGTCCCTCTCTCTCTTAGTTTGGCTCACACTATAACTTTCCCTGCTTGTTTGGTCTGTTTTATGAATCAGTCTGTCTTGACTTGTTATCCCAACAAATATTTTCCTACAGCATGAATGTTGGAATAGCCTACTGGCTCTGCACTTGTCTTCAGGCTCCCAGATGTCTATGTCATGACCATATGGGACACTGTGTCACTTGCCAGCCCTGCTGTCATCCTAATCACCCAAAGGAAGATACAGACATGCCTCATGCTAATGCTGAGCAATATCTTTGTATCTTGAACTGGATCTGGGAGATTACACTTCCTGCACAACAGGATCACTTGGGAAGCTTTTAAAAACATCTAGTGCACGGGAATTCCCACAGGAGATTCTGAAACACCTGCTGTGAGCTGGGGCCTGCAAAATGCTGTTGTGTGCTCTGGTCTGAGGATCTCTGGCCCATGCATAGATCTGAGAACCTTCTCGGCTCATTGAGAATGTGTTCATCAGTCATTGTGGGGTAAAGAAGATGAAAGAAAGCCCACAGTGAGTGCATATTTTCAGCTCGCGCCTCTCTCAAGTGGCTCTGGACAGTTCACATGGCCCCATTATTGACTGGGCCTGGCATTGGCCAGGGATTTAGTTTATCTTGGCTCCTGAGAGTCTCATTCTTTTGAGACCATCAGGCTACCGGAGCGTGTTGTTCTCACTGCAGTGGCAGGACTGCCAGGCAGGGGAGTAGAAGCTCTTGAAGTCTCCTGAGGCCGGAGCTCAGGCCTGTCATCCTTGCCCTCCTGCTCGCATCGCTCAGGTCAGAGTGTCAGGTGGCCAGACCCAGCCTCCAGGGGCTCTGCGGTTGGCCACACTTTTATGTGACTTTCTTCAGCTGTGCCTCTCAGTGGGAATATTTGGAGCAGAGCTGCAGCTGAGAATTACTATTTCATGCTGCAATTCTCTCCAGACTTAACAAGGCTCTAGGAAGGTAATTATTGTTTCCTCCATCTAGTGAAACTTGTAATTTAAAAATGATCTCCCCAATCACTGTCTCTCTACAGCTATGTGTTTGTCCTCCTTTTTTTTTTTTTTTTTAGAATTTTTGTTAACCATCTGTTGACATTACACAAAGTCACTTTGGATCCTGAAACAAAGGACAAAAATCAGTTACATTGCTCCTCTCTTTAATTTGAAGTTATGATATTTTCTTTCTCACGGACTTCTCATTACTTTCAAGTATTGCATTACAGTGTTGCACCTTTTGATTCCTGAGTTTTCTGGCTCCGTGTTAGTTCTGGTCCTCCTGGTACAGGAATGGCGGGATGTGTTTGTGCCTCTAGCACATGGCCTTGTTCTTTCCTCCCAGGGCTGGTTTAGTGGACCTATGGGCTTTCTTTCCTTCCATACACTTTCCAGAAGCTGCTTTTCTAGAACAAAACTCCAAGGTCTATTTGTTTGCCGAGAGTGTGTGCTGTGTGGTGCAGCTTCTACTGCTGCTTTTAGACTACACAGGACTTGTCTCATTCGCTGTGAGTCTGACCTCCAGAAGTCTTGGTGGGAAGCCCGCCCTTGTCTCCCAGCAGCCTCTGAACTCAGGGATCTGGGGAGCTCAGCAGTCAGTTGAAAGCCTTCTTCGCAGGTCCCTCCACAGGGTACCGGGGCATATGGTGGGTACAAATTAAAAACAGGAGCGACCTAGATATGTAATTATCCCCTAAGGCAAATATGTAAATCAAGCACACTGATAACTTTGTGTTATAAACTTAAACCTTTTACTATTAATTTTATGAAATGTACAGAGAGGAAAACTGGATCATTTTGGTAACCTTTGGAATGGCGACTCTCAGATCCACCAAGCCATATGACAGGTGTGATGAGAAAGCACAGATTTGGAATGCAGAAGGATGATTGTGGTTCAAACAGGGATTGATGTGTGACTTTGAGAAAATTTCCTAACCTCATTGAGTTTATTAGGGATAATAGTGTCCCTTTGGAGGCCGAGGTCTATATATATATATCTCGCAGCACCTATAAGTGCTCAGGAAATGACAGTCATGAAGTTCTTGGATTTTTAACCTAAAAAACTGTTGTTGATTTAAACACTGGAGCTTTTTGCAAGTGTCAACGTCGAGGAAGAAAAGTCCTTACCATTTTATTGCATGCTGTCTTTCCACCTGATGTAGATGGACTGAGCTTGATTTCTATTTTCTCAGTGCTCCCAGGCCATGAGCAGGTACAGCTGTTTGCCAGGTCCTGCTGAAATGTAGCTGTGACCTCGGGACTCACTGACTCATGAAGGGCAACTTGCCTTTTCCTGCTTGACTCAAGGTGTCGGTGTGTTCATCTGTGCTTCATGCTCTTTGCCCTTTTCTTGCTGTCCCTTGTCCTTGCTACTCGACTTGCCATTCTATTTTTGAATCCTGAGTTATAGGTTTGTGAACCAGTTGTGATAGATTTTACCAATCCAGGGCAACTAAATTCATAAAACTGTGGGCATTGAAAAAAAAGGACAGTGAATCCCAGTAAGGTAGATTTGTGATACTATTTTAGTTGCGTTCTCATAGCTGAGATAGAATGCCTGACACACAATTTAAAGGAGGAGAAGTTTATTTTGACTCATGAGTTTTACAGGATGCTGTCCAGAGTCAGCAGCAGGAAGTGCGTGGTGCGAGGGTCCAGTGGAGGAAAGGTGCTCACACTATGGTGGCCAGGAAGCAGAGCGAGAAAAGGGAAGAGTAAGCTGTAAGAATATGCCCCTGTGGGTCACGGCCCTTAGTGACATGCCTCTTCCTCCCTCCGCGCAACAGCACCTTTAGCTCTGAGTTCATGATCCAATCCCCTTCTGGCACCTCCGTCTCTGAACAAGGGAACCTTTGGGGGATCGTCCAGATCTAACCCATAATGAGGAGTTTATATTGCTTTGACTGAAAGGAAGGGCTGAAATTTTTTTCTGCAGCAGAGTCATGGTTGCTTTGTGAGAGCTAGTTTGTGTACTCTGATCACTTCAACATTGGTCAGCATATTCTGTGTTTGTTATAGTTCTAAACAGTTGATTGCATTACATTAGATTTAATGTAACTTTATCACCCAGAAAAACTATATGTCCTTAAATCATATTAACAGAGGGTTAGAGACAAAACCAAAGAAATATTTGAAGGAAACTTGTTACTGTCTTTCAAATAGTAAAATAATTTAAGAGAAGCCAGTTTGTGAAATGGCATTTAAGAGTGTGGGTTTGCCAGCTCTTAACTACTTTGCTATCAGTCTGTCACTGACTGTGTCCATTACCATGAAGCTGTGGAAACTTGAAATGAGGGTAATGTGGAGGTGAAATATGCTGGCTTTCCATTACACTCTATTTATATATATTACATTGTTTTATATGACTGCATAGGTTTGAGTGGATGGAATTGAAATGGACTATTGAACTAGCTTGGAATTCAGGTAAAATTCTATGATTAAGTGCATAGCTAGAGAAACTCTTATTCTTTTTTTTTTTTTTTTGAGCCAGGGTCTCACTTTGTAGTTCAGGCTGGCCCTGAGCTCAGCCTCCAATTCACATCACAGCAATCTTCCTGCCTCTGCCTCCCAAGTGCTGGGATTACAGACGTGAGCCACCATGCCTGGCACTGTGGTATGTGGTACTGATTGCTGCTGGGTGTGAGTCTCCATACCCAGTATTGTATGTGGTTATTGGGGACCGAATCCAGGCCCTTGTGATGGCAAGATAGGCACCAGAACCACTGAGCTAAATCCCTGGCCCAAGAAGCTCTTATTCTTAAAAAATATATATATCCCTGTCAGGGACTCCCCCATCCTACACCCACCAAGACAGGGATAGAGAAACCACGTTCCAGATGTGGAATGGAGGGCTCTGCCTTTGTGAAAGTGAGTGAATCGCATTCCATATGCAGGAGATTAAATTTCAGAATATAATGTTCAAAAGGAGGTCCTGAGTTTGACTTCTAGTACTGGGGAAAAAATAAATAAATTTATTTTATAAAATAATAAAATTATATAGAGATTAAACTCAGGGCTCTTCACACTGAGCTGAATGTGCAGTCCACTTTTTATTTATTTATTTTTAAAATTTTGAGACAGGTCTTCTTAAGTGGCTAATCTACCCAGACTGGGCTTGAACTTGTGGTCTTTCTGCCTCAGCCTCCCAGAGTGCAGGGATTATAAGATGAGCCACCACTCCCGGATTCCAGTGCAGTTTTGGCTAACGTGATTATTGGGTGTAACTCACTGTGAGTCAGGGACTGCTGTTACTACTCGAAGTGCAGTGCTTGCGTGGGGCTGGGCAGCCTCGCTCATGGTGTGGTTACCGACTGCCCGAACTGTGGCGTCTTGACGCAACAGTCTTACTTCTCTGCCTTCACACTAGTGTTGCCTTCATTTCGGAAAGAAGCCTGTGGAACATCCGCCATCCAGGACATGGCCTGTGGAGGCGGCCAGAGAAAATGAGGCAGAGCTTGCACGGACTTTTAAATCTTCTACCCAGTCACTTGTGGTCAGGTCTCTTTTCTCAGAGAAGGGACGAGGCCAGCCTAACTTCAGGAGCGTGGGCAGCTGCGGGTGGACCCAGTGGCTAGAGTGCAAGCCAGAGTAATCAGGGCGGGTGCGGTAGCTATGAAAGGGACGGATTCCTTAGAAATCAAGATATCTCTGATGGCTGGAGAGGAGATGGGGGCATTTCTGAAGTGTGCAGTCTCCATCTGGTCAGTGCGTTTTCAAGTTCAAATATTCTTTAAACTGTTCATGTATGTTTTCCGGTACTCATTTACGTGATGTATTTCAAGATGAATCATGTAAGAATTTCAGAGCAGAAAGAAGATACAAATGGTAATATAGGCATGGAAAATATTTGAAGGGGTTTGATAAATATTGTTGCCTTAAAAGAGAAAAAGGAGAAAGGAAGGGAGATGAAAAAGAAAATTTACATTTCATGCTGTGCTTCTTTGTTTAAATTTCTTTCTTATAATGCATGCTATTTGCTTAGCAGTGAAAACTCATTTTTTAAAAAAGCATAAAGAATCAAGACACAGCACAAAAGTGCTAGAGGCCTGATGTGAAGCGTATTGTGTACCTCGGTTCTAGTTTGAGACCTGTGCAGGGCGAAGTCGTGGAAAGGGCTCTCGGAAGAGACACGGGTGGTTAGAAGGACCGTAGACTTGGCGTTAAGGTGACGCTTGATGTACCGTAGCCCCAAACCACCACCAGAGCTCGATGGAGCTCGACTGGCCGACACGTGGCCGCTGCCCCGAAGCTCAGACCCGCCCAGACCACCGGGCCTGAGCGTGGAGGCCGTGGGCAGTGTGTGCCGGGAAGGATCTGAAAGGGAGTCCTCTCTTCACGTGTGTGACCTGCCTGAATAAAGTAGAAACTTCCCAGGAAGTGGAATTATGGATGGAAAATTTTGCATATGTATTCACAATTTTATTACATAAAAACGGCAATGAATCACCCTTACTTTTGACTGTTGTACAAGTCATTTTGTTATCTAGGCACAAGAAATTTCACATGGACATTTTCACATTGACATTCCTACTTCAGATGTGGAGAATGAGACATTTGAATTACTACTCAAAGAGGTCTACTTTCTATTTTAGAGAAATGGAGTGACATGTTCTGGTCAAGGAAGCATGGAGACATGGGTGTATATAACAGGGGCAGTAAATTCACTTTGGGGGGTTGCGGGGATGGGGAGGAGGAGGAGGTGGAAAGAAAGAGGACCTGGGCTCCCGCTTCATTTTCCTTTGTCACGCAGATGGCTGTATACCGATCACAGAGTAGTCCAAACAGCTGGTATTTTCAGGACCATGCTCCAAGTGGACCTTGTAGGAGCGTGTTTCTTGCTCTTTGTAGCTTCTGGTGACCACTGGCATTCTCTGGCTTGTGGCCACATCACTCGGCCTCTGTCTGTCTTCACATTGCTGTGTCCACCATGTCTCTCTCCCACCCTCTCTTCTGTGATTGCATTTATAGTCCCCTGGATAATCTGGGATAATCTCCTCAATTAAGGTTCAAGATGTAATCATCGGTTACAATCCTTTTTTCTCATGAGGTAGCATTTATAGGTTCTAAGGTTAGGACTTCATATTTTTAGGGGATTCATTAAAGAGTGCACTAGAATTCAGATCATACGACTTCCTCCTTGAAGTTTCTGTGGCTAGAAAATGAGGACGTGGGGAGTGTGAGGATGTATGGACAATGTTGTCTGGTAAATACATCCTACTGCATTCAGAGTTGGTTATTGGTTTATTATACCTAGTGTGTATATCTGCTCAATAACACATGACTGAGGTGCTCCTGGAAATTGTAGTCTCCTCAAGTCAGATCCCCTACCTGATATAGAATTCTTATTGATGTCTCCTGATACTATTATTTCTTTTGAGATCAAGGTGGGGGACAATCATATCTGACTCCTTTGGGAGCCATCTGATGGTCACATTAAAATGAAGGGTAAAATTCTTTTCCAATTTGTCTCCTAAGTTAAAAAAAAAAAAAGAGTCTTTGTCAACTACCATAAGGCTGTAGTCTCTTGGAAAGAGCACAGGGTTGTTGCACTGAGTTTAGGGGTGAGGTTCTGAATTCTGCTTTCTTATTGATACTGGGAGGTGACACTGTTGCTGATCCACTGACCATGATTCCAGACCACAGAAGCCACTAACTAATATAACTCAACTTCTTTAATCCAGAATGGCTTCTAGATCAGGCCTCCAAACTTAGAACCAATGATTATTCTGGAAAAAATAAACTTTTGGCAGAAAGTTTGAGGTGTTTGTTTAAGGTAAAAGAATGTGGAAGTTCTATTTCAGTCATCAAATGGAAATCTAAAAAGTCTCATCTTGATTTCAGACCAACTTACGTCTGTAACAGACACAAGCTTCCCACTTCTAGAGAGGATAAAGTTCTTGTCAGTGGCATTTTCCCCTTCTTTACCGTGGAATGAAGTAGGAAATGGGTGAGCACATAGCAGCAATGGAGTGTGAATGTTTCGACAGCCATGGCAAGCCTAGGATAATAGATATTTCAGTGCCAAAAAATATGTTGTCATTTATACTCAGAGATAATGCCACCGGCAGTTCCCGGGAGCTGTGCCTCTTCTCAGTAGTGGTGAAGAGATGACAGACTTGTTCCGTAGGAATCGAACATTTCTCATAGAAAGATTTAAAAGTGCCTAACTAGTCAAGGGTGAAGAAAGCTGAATTAATTTGTTTCTATAAAGGCTGGAACTGTGGCTTTAGTCTCAGGAACACTGATTCAATTAAACTACATCCCTTTGTTTATCCATTAGTTCATTCAACACCAACCAAGAACCTATAATGTGTTAGGTTTAAGAGAATCAGATGCACAGAAAAACAAGGTGTGAAAGGGGCTGACATACGTGTATGTAACTGCAGTGGGGGAAGCGTTTCAGGCTGCAGTGTGGCAGCAAGAAGCATCTCATATGGGTACAATGTTTAAGCTGTGAGAGAATGAGTAAGATATGACCAGGAGAACAAGGTGGGAGTAGTGTTGGAGGAAGTCACTGTAGGAGCACTGCAAATAGTGTGCAAAGGTGTGTCAGTACTGGGGAAGTCATGTCCAGGAAATAGAAATGAAAGGACAAGGAAATAGGAAATTCGCATGATGTTTTGCAATGTATGGTTTTTATTGTTTTTATGGCTTCTATAATTCAAAGTCTGGACAGAAATGTTTAATGATAAGAAAACTTAAAATTGTACCCAGAACCAGTGTATTGGCACATGGGATATGTCTTGTGTATATTGTGTGGTCAAGGACTAACTGTTTTGGACAGGATCTTGAAGCCTGGGGATGGGTTGATACAAGGTGGCATGGAGAAGGGCTCTGTGGGGTGTCTGAAGAGGACTCGACTCCTCAGAAGACTTTCAATGGAAAACAAAAGCAAAGCAGAGCAAAACAAAACAATTACGAATGAAGAACAGAACCCCTGAGCCTGTATTCTTTTGCCTACCTCTCAACACATTCGCGGCAGGATTGGGCTCGTGGGTTTTCCACATTTATAGCTCACTTAAGGCTTAAAATTGTTTTAAGGAAGAAGATTTTGTGATTAAATCCTTCTGATTTGAGGCTAAGAGTATTAGAGATATTTCAGGTAAAATTGGGAATTCTGTTTTAGAGCTTTTAGCTAATTTGAAGATTAGAAATAAAAGTTCAAAGGATAGGAAATGTTACAGCTATGTGGGAATCAGCAGATTGACCCAGGGTGTCATGGCTTCCTTACAGTTTAAACTGAAATGATTATCTTCAATTTCATAGGAAATAAATCCCTAAGGAAAGTGACTTGGTAAATTGGTTTTGTCTTACTGTTTTCTTGGGCAATATGCACGCTATCATCATTCTGGGTGTCTCATGGTTCTACTGCAGCTTGTCATGGAGAGGATGCAAAGGTGCTAGCGCTCTGACAGTGTGATCTCCATCTGAGTAGTGTCAGAAGACACTGAGAGTTCCTGGGGAAACACTACAAATTGTGGCCTAGGAAGTCCACAGTGTCAGTATGAGATACTCACCTGTCCCACTCCCTATTCCGTCACGTAGGTCAGTGATGTGTACCACAGGATCCAGAATCTGGGAGAAATTACCAATATCCTGGGAAAATATTTTTTGCTTTCTTGTGACTGTTGTTCAAACTGTCATTAGAATATGGTCCATCATACATATAAGTGGAATAAATAGTTCACAGATGTGTAAATACCATATCTTTTCTCTGGTATGAGAATCTAAAGATGTAAATGAGCTCTAGAATGTATGATAGATATTGTGAAATACAAAATATTCAGAGGGGAATGGGGTTAGGGGTAAGTAATGAGGGGAAAGAAAAGATGTGATGATAAAAAAGGAAACAAAACATGTATATGGGGTGGGAGGTTGTAAGATGAGCAGGGGAATGGGAAAAAATGAGAATTAAGTCAGGTCATACACTGGTACAAATTCTCAATGTTGAGTGTGATCATGATGTGTACATAAAATGTACTGATAAAGAATTCAATTAAAAAAAGAATACGGCCCATCTGTGGGCACTAGGAATTGTGTTAAGTCTAGTATGGTATGTCTATCTAAACTGGTCCCTGTGTCCTCTGAAGTTACTTCAGAGCCATCAGACACACAAAGAGAATCCTGTATTGCTCTAGAATAGGGTTTCCTGGCTGAACACATAATACAGGAATCAGTTAAGTTTGAATTTCAGGTAAATAATAAAATAACTTTAGTATAAGTACATCACAAACATTACATAAAACCTTATTAGATAGTGGGTCTTTGATCTGCTCATGACATTCTGGAATTCTCCAGATTTCTCTCCTGCCACAAGGACCCTGGAGCTGTGACATGAACTTGCTCTTAGTGTTTGGAAATTGCCTTTCCTTTAGTATAGGAATTAACTGTCACAGGTTCTGTGAGTTGTAATTCTTCATTGCAAACCAGAGAACTTTTCACCGTTCATGCTCACAGAATACTCCTGTGGTCTATACGAGACCTTGATAGAGCACACACTCGACCTGACTTGTGCAAAGTAGACAAGTGAACTGTTGTGAAGAATTCATTGCCCTCTTCTGTCTGAGAGAAGAAGAATAGCTAACAATTTGGTTTATATTTTAAAATCACTCTGGCAAAAACACTAGAACTAAATGTGCATGTTGTAGAATGATAGAAATGTTTGCGCATTAGTATTCCTAATTCTAAAGTGAGTTGGGTCAGGGAGGTAGCTCAGTGGTCAGTGGTTGCAAGTGTGAGGCTCTGAGTTTGCTTCCTGGTTACCCTCTCCCCACCAGTGTTGCTCTGGGGACCAGTCATGGTCAATCTTCTAGCAGAGAAAAGGAGACACTAGAATAATGTTTGACTATTATTTGGTAAGATATTGGTTAGAGGTTCCGGCGATATAGCTCAGTGGTTCCGGCGCCTGTCTTGCAAGCGCAAGGACCTGGGTTCAATCCCCGGTAACCACATAACAATACTGGGTGTGGAGACTCACCCCAGCGGCAACCAGTACCACATACCAGTGCCGGGCGTGGTGGCTCATGCCTGTAATCCCAGCACTCGGGAGGCAGAGGCAGGAGGATTGCTGTGACGTAAGTTTGAGGCTGAGCTCAGGGCCAGCCTGAACCACAAAGTGAGACCCTGTCTCAAAAAACCTTAAAAAAAAAAAAAAAAGATATTGGTTAGAATGCAAGGCAATAAGAAGCAGTTTGGAAAATGTAGCTTTGTGGGCAGGGCAAGTAAACAGGGTAAATGGCCTAAGAAACTGAGTATTTTAGAACTGGAATGGAGTAAATATGATATAGTAAATTAGTACAGAGTAGACATAACTGAGTTCATCCATGTTTAAAGCTTCGATGAATTGTGTAAGACACACAGAATCATGGAATGTGAGGGTTAAGGGGACCCAAAGTCACACGATTCCCTTTCAGATGCAAAAACCATGGCAGTTGTTCAAATTCACTGGGAAGCACTGTATTTCTGAGCCTTATTTGCAACAGAAGGATGTGTTAGCCTTTTTTGGTTTTATCTTCAATATTTAAACAGTTTGAAGGCAAAAGTCCTCCTCGCTATATCCTGGCTTCTACTTAGGATTTGGACATGGATTTTTTATAGTATGAATTTAAGAAAGCTAAGAAAATGATCCAGATGGAGAGATTTTGTGGTGCAGTCACCTCCCAGAATAGCTTTATCTTGGTCTTGAAAACCAGAACTACTACATATAACTAAATTTTTAGAGAACTGTAGCTTATTTCCTTAAATATCAAATCTTCTATTTTATCTATATTTATACTATCTTTATCTGAAATATATGATACCTCTCAGCTTTGTTGAACAGAAATGTACAAGGCAGACCTCTACCTTTATTTTATTAGGACTTTTTATGATTATGTTTAAAAAAATAAAACTTCCTTTGCTAGGCCACTTACGAGACTAGAATATCAGTTGAATGTGTATTTATTACTCATTGAATGGATTATTCCATTGTTGGATGATATGGATAATTCACTATATTTTCCTTTTATGAATGCAGCAGTTACCAGGCTATTAGCACTGTTACCCAGGCTATTATTAAACACATATATTATTTGGTATGATGTAAAATCTGATTCCTTTGTGGCCACTAAAGAATATTGGATTCCCTGGCATTACACTAAAAGGTACAATGAGCTATACTTTCGGTTCTCATTATCTTTTGTTTTTTTGTCCCCTCTTGATTTCCGCATGCCTGTTGCTCAAGCTGTGCTTGCTTCATTCACACTTTAGCTCCCAGATCCCATTTGAAAAGCTTTTAATTAGCTGTAAAATGGGAAACTGGGCAATGCAATGTGCCACAAGTACGTATGCTGAAAAGCAGATTAAGGATTAAGTACCTTGTAGGACAAGTTCCCAAATTTTACTAATTAGAATTATTTATTCAGCTGAGATGATTTTTAAGAAAGTAAATCACAAGTTGCATGACTGAAGTTCTTGTCACTTACATAAATTAAAAAAAATCTGAAGGGTTCCAGGTATCCAAAAATACCCCACTGAGATTCGTGAGTGAGGAACAAGTATCTTATATTCATGATTTGGTGGAGTGGGGTGACTTCAGGAGAGTTTAGGAGGAGAAGAAGCAGTAAGGTTTATGGATTCGAGCAAACACAATGTCTGCTAAATTCTCCGCAGCACAGCACGCTCCCTGCACAAACTGCCACCTGGCTGAGGATGCGGGTGAACAGTCAATGCGTCCAGGGCTCCATGACGTGTGTGTGCCTGGACAGGCAGAAGCCTGAGGCATTTGGCAGGTTATGTAACACAGCCATGCCTGTTAATGCTAACTCTTGTATTTTGATAGTTAGGGCTGGTTTTCACTTCCTAGGTGATCCTATCAGCAGTTTCTATGGGAAAAATATAAATGTACAAATCATTATGCATGATGTGAAGCTTGGGTGCAAAAACTTCACGGTGGTGCTTCTGAACATTGAGCAGAATTCTAGACACAGAATTGCCAAATATAAATTCTAAGATAGAATGCCAGGGGGTTCTCGAGTGGCTAATGATACACTGTGAGATTTCTGTGAAGATTTATAGTTTAGAAGAGAGATGGAGAGTTTGTGTGAAGACTCACACTCTCACACACATGGGCGCGCACACACATGCGCAGACACACAGAGATTTGAACGTTAGCCCTGGTCATAACAGTCATCAGCTGTCAGATTTTAACTCACTTGACTCTTGTCAATTTTAACTATGAAGTACTATGGGTGATCTGTAACAATTAGTTTACAATAGACCAGAAGCTGTGTATTGATTATGGTGAAGTACCATAGGGATGTCACTGGGCTTGCCCTGAACATGAAACAAAAACTTTGATTTCTTCGGGATATTTCACTTGACTAAATTCCTTAATAGACTACTCACAAGGACTACAGTTTGCCAAGCCAACAAAATCCAATGGTTGGATGTTATATTCATTCTTTTCTTTTTTGCTTCTTATAAACTAATCACATTTACATATTTGGTTATTTTCATACATAATGAGATTTACCATCAATGTTTGTATTATGTTTACGGTATCCTGAGTGCTACCATTCACGAGAGTTTAGAAATATCTACTTTTATACTTCAAGTAGCCTCCTTGGAGCTAGTGATTAATATTCACTTATCAGAGAGAAATGATAATCAAAGCAATGAAAATGAAAATTTATGCAAAAGAGAAAATAGAAACACTGTAACTGAGGTAGATAGTTGAGCATGCCTGTCCTTTAATCTTATCTGAGGGAAGTGACCAACGTGGTGCCCACAGTGCAGTGTGACCTTGGAGAGGAAAGGCTAAGAGCCTAACAGGATGACTGTGGAAGTCATAATTGAACTTACACTGCCAATTTGTAGTGTATATTTATGCAAAATGGTTTAATGGCCCCTTTTCCCTGTGGAATCTTCCATCTGAATACTGAAGACTGCTCAACAGACATTAATCTTCACATGTGTTAGAGGATGTTTAGCAGCACCCCTAGCTTTTACCTGACAGATGCCAGTAGCCATCCCTTCCTGCCTCTAAGCTGGGATAACCAAAAGGATACCAGACCATGTTAAATGTCAACCAGGAAACACAATGCCTTAGCTTGGGAATTAGGATGTAGGGTCTTTGGCTTGTTAGATAAGTGAAGAATTCTAACATCTCTCAAATGAGATTATTTCAAAGGATTATTCTTCACCAAACTGGGAATAGACTAGCAAAGTAAATTCCAGGGCTCAGAACAAGACTAAGATGAAATTTAGTTTTCTTGAATTATTCATGACATGAGCAAGACCTAAAATTTCTTGTATACCACCAAGGGGACTTTAAACCAATCAGTCTGGTGTGGTTGGACAACAGGATACTGAAACAGAAGCCAGACTATGGGGGAGGGGCAGGCACCTCCAAAGGTAACAGACTCAAGATTCTAATGGATTTCAGAGCCTGTGGCATAAAGCACGACAAAGCACTAGCCAAAGCAAGAAGAGAAAGACGTTCCATTCCACCAGCCACCGAATTCAGCCATGAAAATGAGTAGGAAGGTGTCACCAAGTGGTCAAGGGACGTTGGGTTAGAGACAGAAGACCCTTTCTCCCAACTGCCACAAAGTAACATGAGCTACCCATGTGTAGGCAAGCAGAAAGTGGCTAAACACTATAACCCAGGAGGATAAGAGAAGCCCAAGAGATTTTGTTTTAATGCTTTAATAGGGACTGAATATTTTAACAATCAAAAATATAAAAGGAGATTGTTTTAATCATAAAATACCAAGTTGTTCTTTTGAGTGGCATATAAGCACATGTGTATGTGCACACAAACATACACATCTTCAGCAAGTTGGAGTTTTGATAAAGTAGAAAAAATAAAGATAATAGATTTTCCCTGGACTTATATGTGCAATGTGAATACACTGTGATCTTATAACAACACAGCGGTGGATACTATTAGAAGAAAAATTCAGTGTAATGGATGATGGAGGTCACACTTTCTGAGACTTGACACACTCTCTTGTACTAGCCAGAGAGGCTTTCACCCAGAAAGAACTCAAGCCAGCTAATATTGCCTTATGCCAATGTGTTTCAAACTTCAGCTTGGAGGACTTGCTAAAGATCAGGTTGCTGAATTTTTTTTTTTTTTTTTTTTTTTTTTTTTTTAGGTTTTTGGAGACAGGGTCTCGCTTTGTGGTTCAGGCTGGCCCTGAGCTCAGCCTCAAACTCACATCACAATCCTCCTGCCTCTGCCTCCTGAGTGCTGGGATCACAGGCGTGAGCCACCATGCCCGGCACTGTGGTATGTGGTACTGGTTGCTGCTGGGTGTGGGTCTCCACACCCAGTATTGTTATGTGGTTACCGGGGAATCGAACCCGGGTCCTTGCGCTTGCGAGACAGGCACCAGAACCACTGAGCTAACTCCCCGGCCCCAGGTTGCTGAATATTACACTTAGTGCCTTGAACTCAGTGAGACTGGGGCAGTGCCCAAGGGTCTGCATTGCTAATAAGTGCTTAGATAACACCAGTGCTGGTCTACATACATCACGTTGGGACCACTGGGTTAAGCTACAAAACATCCTTTGTTTAAAAACACGAGGATGGTTGATCAGAGTTGGTTTATCAGATCAGTAAGTGATGCATCTGGGTCCTGGAGAGAGAGAGAGAGAGAGAGAGAGAGAGAGAGAGAGAGAGAAGAGAGAGAGAGAGGAGAGAGTGTTTTCTCTCTTTTGTCTCCATCACAATTAAAGTAGTGTCTTTTCATTTCCTGTCTCTTGATAGTGACAACATTTCTGCTCTTATGCTTGGTGTCATATCCTCACCTTGGCTTCAAAGGGGGAGGGGTGGAGAAAATCCCATTTTTTTCGGGTTAGTTGTCTGGATGCAGGTGTAACTGGAGATGTCTGATGAGAGCATCTTGGTCTTGGAGAACTTTCCACACACTGGATACATATTCCCTAGCAGAAAGGGTAACCTTTGGGCATTAGTTGGTTTACATGATGATTTGGATCTTCAATATTCTCCCAAAGCCCAAGTGCTAAAGGATTGGTCACCACCCTATAGTCTGTGTTTTTTATTTTGCAGTATCAGGGATTGAACTCAGGCCCTTGAGCTTAAAGGTAGGCAAGATACCACATGAGTAAATCCCCAGCCTAAGACTTCCCTCCTTTAGGTTTATTTTACTGAGATATTTTGTCATCATAGCAGAAATCTCACTAAGACAGTTGATGATCACATTGCTTTCCCAGGTAGGGAAACGACATTTTCTAAGGAAATGTGCATTCATCTTGTATTTATAAAATGCTGATATTCTTTAAATGGATTACCTCCCCAGGTGAGCTCTCTGTCAGAGCCATCCCATAATCAGAGCCTTTGAATGTATTTTTTTAAGGTAGTCTTAGATATGTCCATGAGAGGCTCTTTCCATCCTTTTCTTGTACTACCATTGTTATGTTTTGGGTCTGATGTTCTCCCAAAGCCTCATTTTTTCAAGGGTAGCGAATCTGGAATGGGTGGTGCTGGGATTAAGGGTGTGTGATTCCTAAACAACTACACCTGAGTAAGTGGTTTAGCATCACCTGGATCCTGGTAGTCTGGATGAGATGAAGAGGTGGAAAGACACAGTGAAGTTTTCTCTCTCCCTTGTTGCCTTTGCTACGCTGTGGATCCCATTAACTGCCTGGCTTGTTAGCTTTGCTGCGTTGAGTGCGCCATGTTGCTTCTCCTCTGTGATGCTTTTTTGCCAGCAGATCATGGACTATCTTGGAGTCAGCAGATGATCAACTGAAACCTCTACAAAGTGTAAGCCAGATAAACTACTTCTCTTTTAACTTTGGATGTTGAGTATTTTGTCTCAGCAAGAGAGAAAAGTAGCTAACAGAAATTTGGTACTAGAAAAGTTGGGTCATTGCTGTGACATTACCTGGCCATGTAGCTCAAGTCCTTTGGAAATGGCCTGTGGGAAGGAGAAGAGTTAGGAAAGGTTCAGAGACTAGGCTACAACAAGCACAGCTGGAACACCTTAGGCTGTTTTGTATAGAAGATTCTGGTCAGAGCTCAGCAGACTAGAGGCCTGTAAAGACCAGGCAGGATGTTTCTGCTGGGAAGGACAGCACTGGGTGCTGGACTCCAGACAATGTGCCTTATGACTTAGCAGAAAGTTTGTCTACATTTTGCTTGTGTTCAGAAACTTTGCCAAAAGATTCAGAGCTGCTAGCTGAAGAAGTAGAGCTGGAATGTCTTAGGCTGCTCTCTATGGGAGATTCTGATCTAGATTCAGAAGACCAGAAATCCATTAAAGGCCAGACTTGAGAAACTCATGCTAGGAAGAAGGACTGGCTTGGGAGAAAGTTTGTCTGCATTTTGTTTGTGTCCAGACTTTGCCTGAGACTGAGATTAGGGGCGGTGGACTAATTAATCTTGCAAAAGAAATTTCAAGGCAGTTGAATATTGAGATGGTGGCATGCCTACTGTTGGGGGTTTTAGCTATATCTAGTTTGAGAATCAAGAGCAAAGAGCTCAGCAGAATGATTGAAAAATATTTTGATTTGGGCCAGAAAGAAAGCTCTAGTAAGGCTGTGGGCTGCGAAGACAGGAGAGAAGATCTTGATTTTGGAGAAGGAACAGGAGAATAGGAAAGATGGCCTGAGGGCATCACAGGAAGTAGCAGGATTTCACTCTTT
>PVIR01006776.1:0-31854 GCA_004026965.1 Petromus typicus
CGTTTTTCAACAAATTAGCCAGTCTGAGGAATGTCACAGGCATAAAAAGTATTCAGGTAATACTTTCATTTTCATTCCTTTTTAGTAGAGGAGCATTTAAAGAATATGTATTCCATTACTGATATCACTTTGCTATTTATATAGGCATCCTGAGAACAAGATTGTACCAGCTTAGAAGTTGATCCTATCGTTTTAGAGGCAACCTCCACTTCTGAAGTCACAGGCCATGAGAACAATGACCTGCCTTGTGCTTTTGTTTGAGAAGAGATAGCCCTTCAATGCTGAGAAACCCAGCTTCCAGGAACCGCAGGCCTCGGCCCAGGCACTGTCTTTCACGTAGTCCTGCAGAGAACAATTGTGTGAAGCATAGTAACCTCAGAAGCCCAACGCCTCACTGGCTATTTATGAATGCAATGTGTTCAGAGAACAGCTCAGGATGAGGAAGCCCTATCAGAGCCTGATTTAGCTCCAGGCTGCCCGTGAGAGCATCCTATGAGAACACAAGGGTAAATATAGCAAAAGCCAATTCAAAGGTAGAGGACCAGTTGTGTGCTTCATTTTAGACAGCAGAAATGAGAGATCTTCAGAAAAGCTTTGGCTGGACAAGTAGACCACTGGGCATTTGTTACTGAAATATCAGGGGTTTGAGGGTTCTTTTTCTTACTACCTGTATCTTTTTTGAGGTAGCTGGAAATGTGGTCAGTGCATTCTCTTTGTACATAATAAAACATTTTACAAGGAATATGAGAACAAATAATAGAGTTTATGTTTGAAATATCACGCCTGTGTTGTGAATTTCAGAGTGATCTAAGGAAACAGCCTCTTTTCTAGCAGCTCAGCCTTTTGGCTTAATACAATCTATCGTCAATGGGAATTATGCCTGGCACGAAAATGTCCCTGAGGACGTCAGTATATGTCACTCGATGCGCCATCTCCGTGTGAGCTACAGTGACTGACGATCCCACCTACAGGCATCACTATCCAAGTGAAGAGAGCACAAGAATGTCTCTAAGTGAGTACAGCAGCTATGGCAGGACTAGGCAAGGCCCAGCCTCACTGAACTGAGACCTTCTGCCATTTTCCCCTTCCATACAAACTGTATGTTTCAATCTTCATAGAACTCCATCTTATTTAAATTCTAGAGTTCTTTAAGTGCTGTAAATTGAGGCACAAGCTCATTAGAGGAAGATGTCAGGGAACACCATAACTGGCCTCTCCATGGCAAGAAAATGGCATTTAGCAGCAGTTGTGCTTGGGAATTACTGATACAGTGAAGTTGGGGAGGATTTCGAGAGTGTAAAATGCTACAATAGAGGAGGATACAGTAGAGTGCAAAGAAAGTCACAGTGATGAGGAATTCTTTTAAAACATTTCTAGGGCTGGGGATTTAGCTCAGTGGTCCCGGCGCTTGTCTTGCAAGCACAAGGGCCCGGGTTCAATCTCTCGGTAACCACATACCATACTGAGTGTGGAGACTCACCCCAGCAGCAACCAGTACCATATACCACAGTGCCGGGCCTGGTGGCTCAGGTCTATAATCCCAGCTCTTGGGAGGCAGAGGCAGGAGGATTGCTGTGATGTGAGTTGGAGGCTGAGCACAGGGCCAGCCTGAACTACAAAGCGAAACCCTGTCTCTCAAAAAAATAAATAAATAAAATTTAAAAATCACAAAACTTACCATTGGTATAGTGACTCAGGACATACTTTAATTAAAATGTATATATGAAACTATCATATAAATATATATTGTTGTGTGTACTACCCAGACAAACTTTAAGTGTGAATCACATGTTCACTGTTCAAAAACATTTACCAAAATTGCTCCAAAAGTCTTGATGTGGTTCTACAGTGTTCTTTGAAGATTCTAAGACTTGCATTGAGCTCTTCCATGTTAAAGCAAAAGAAGAATGTTCTACTTCCAGGTCTCTGGAAGGATATGGAATCAGCCTTACTTGTTCAGTGCACTAAAACTGCATATTCTGCTCAGCGTTAAGTGGAACTATGGCCTGGTAATAGCTTCTCTCCAGAATCATCGTTCCACATAAAATGAAAATAAAGGGCTTTCTATTCCCCTTTTCAGTCTTTACTCACAGCCATGCAAACCGCCACCTGGTACAACAGAACCATTTGTGGAACAGTAAAAATTATAGCAACTCAATGGCTCCTTAAGAACAAAGCTTTGTTAGGTGTGAAGGAAATGATATCACTGTTAGACTAAATGAGAGTCTCAGTGTTTCACTGAGTGTGTGGATACAAATGTTCTACTTTGACAGAATATATCCCAGCCTAAGATAATCTTCAGAGCAGGCTTAGCATGAGTTTAAGGTTAGAAGAGAGGGTAGAAAAAATAAGTCTCTTTAAAATTATGCATAATTATTCTAATGATTTTTAAAATGATTGACAAAGGCTCACTAACTGAAAACTTCACCTGTCTGTGACTTTAAAGAGTTAGAAAAGCACAAAATTTTTAGAAATGGAGAGACTCAGAACTTTTAAACCGAACATAATAAAGATCACTTTCACAAAGTGATGTTTTTTACATTAGAGAACATATTTCAAGTCATGTCAAGATTCTGACTGATGAGTTGATGGATGTGTCTAAACTCCATAAAGGAACAAGAATTCAGGGGGAAAATGTGTTTGAGGGAGGAAAGGGTTTTGTACAGAAGTCATTTAAATGAGTGTTCAAAAAGCCGTGTGCTTCTTGGGAACAGTCAAGAGCAAGTTTTGTACTGAGTGCTAAACATGGATGTGAAGCACAGGGAAAGAGGTACCAACACCCAACGAAGCTTCCAGATATGCATGCAGACAGTCTGCAGTGCAGTGAGTAAGCACAGAGGCACCTTCTGATGGCTGCCATTCAAGAACAGTCCCTTATTCCATGTGCACTCTCTGAAAACATAAGATCTGGATTCTATACCTTATGTCTCAAACAAAGAAGCAAATGCCAAAATTGCCTGAGTTCTGACAAGAGCATCATGAGCCACTTAATTATGAATTATGAATTATATCTGAAGTGAGCATCTAGATGGGTCAGTGGTGCTTGCATAGGATGTGTGGTTTCTGAGCAAAGGTTAGAGACAGAAATACATCAACTGCAACCACATGACCTAGCTTCTGGAACAATGATTTTCCTTCAATATACAAATTACTGAAATACAGACTAACTTCCCTATTTCATTAGTATAATTACATTTTTAAATTTCAGTTTTCAAGAAATAAGTGTCTCACACAGTGAAGCACTGGACTTAGAGATAGAGTTAGAGCTGGACTCAGTGGATCCTTTGTATTAGCTGGAGAATCTCCGGGAGAGAGCAACAGCTCCAGAGGCAGTCATTTCACACCTGGAAGGAAGGCAAGAAAAACTTACCTGGCTTATTTCAGAAGATTGCCTGAGTCAAGTGAGTGTAAAATACATGATCTTTATCAGTAGGCATTTTCATAAAGTCTTATGATTATGTCACCTTTCCACCATTTGTGTGTGCTGTGCACCTGATCCTTGTCTCTTTCCCCATCCTTATGTTTGTACAGCATTTTTTTCCTGTTTTAGCCAGGAACAAACACTAGGATTTCATCAGCATAAAGACTGTTCATCAGGATTTTCATAAAATAAACGTGACAGTGGCAACAGTGAACGTTTTAGAGTTTTCAGGGTGACAAAGAGCTGAGTGTGACCTCCCCACCACTGCAGTACAGCCTTTGAATGCTATTTTTGTTATATCTAAAGTTTTAATTTTAAGAGAAATTCAAGTTTTGTCAACCAAAGAAAGATGTTGCCTAGTGTATGCAAGTAATATTGTTACAAGTCTTTTTTTTTTTTTTACCTAGTTCTAGTATTGCTAAAGAAATAGGAGAAAACAAATAAGTGTAGCCACAAGATTATGTTTGATCTCACCCCACTTTGAAAGCACCAAGGTTTGAAGTTGGATTCTAAATTTAGAACAGTTTCCTAGAGGTTCTATATTTGGGAGAAAGAAATTTCCCTTGTCTAGAAATACACCCCTTCCTGTGTGCTCTGCAGGAACTCAGATGGGAATTTTCCTAAGAACAAGTAAACAATCCCAACTCCTTTGCTGTTATCTTAAACCTCAATTGATATCAATAGATTCAATAAGAGTAAGGACATCTTCCAGAGCTGAGTTCAGCTCGGAGAATTATGTCTGCCCCTCTGTTTGCTTATTTTGTATTCTATTGTGTTGTCACACACACGGAAATACAAACACCTCCCCCACACTGTTATAAATTCACTGAGAAGCGATTTTTGTGTTTTTACCTATAGGTCTCCTGTGCTTAGTGAAAGTTTAATATAGGTTAAGTAACTAATAAGTCCCTACTGAAGGGATAAAGACACAAATTGAGTGCATATAAAAGTATATTCTAATTTAAAGAGTGGAATGAATTTTTAAGACCAGGAATTTACACAGGTTATCAGAGAACTTTTGGTCCAGTGTAGCAATATGGTAAGAGAACAGTATAGGTTTGTCATGATATAGAGTCAAATTCAAAGCCAGTTTTGCTTCTAACTTTCCTCATGATGTAGGCAAGTAACTACATCCCTTTGTAATAATTATAATTATTACATGTCTTCAAGCCTCATTATCACCTGTAAAGTATGAGGACTGAAGGAGGTGAAGAAAATTGGCGAAGTATAAATTTAGGAGGTTCTGGAATTATAGTAAGTCTTTCACAGATAGGGCTTGGCATTATGTTATAGTTGTAATAAGGAATAAACATGTTTTAATATTTTTAATAGTAATTTTAAAAGTGATTTTAAATATGTGACTAACAGTTTTAATCACTGCAAGCACTATATTGCTTTGTTTTAAGTATCTATTCTTATTCAACTTTTCATTCAATCATAGTGAAATCAGATTTTCCTTCTGGGAAATTGTTCTGTTTCCAGTTTCCCTTGGTGGATGAATTTTCTCTTATAAGAGATAAATAGGGGCAGTTTATAGCCACAAATCACTCTGACTTCCTTTGGAAATTGTTTCATTGATTTCTGAAATGATAAAGGACTTGTAATGTACCTATAAATATATTCATTAAGTCATAATTGCTCGTGGCAGCACAGGAAACCTCAGGATACTATCCAGACATCTTCCTCTTGAAAATACACACTTCCCTAGGGGGCCCATCCCTGATCCATTATCCATAGGACAATTGGAGTTGAAGTTATGGATCAGAGGGCAGCTTTCCAGGTCTTCATCCTCCCCAAGTATACTGCTGCAGGCATATTTTCAGGAGAAAAGAATAGGTTAGATTATGATGTAAACTGAAGTGATTTTCACCAATCCAATTTTCTGTTTACATGATTAGAGCCTAGACTTTAATAGGAGCCTCTGTTGAAATTCAAGGGATTATGATGAGATAATGTATATACCTAAGGCCTCAGATAAAGCAGAGAGTTAAATATGTTCCCTTCCCTATGCATTTCATTCGGAGGGCTTCTCCAGGTCTACTTGGCTCTGTTACCTTGAGCTTTCCTTATATTATCTTTATAGTTTAAGAAAACCTTCAAGATCCTATATATACTGCACCATGCGAATAATGAGCTTCTTGCAAAGAGGTTAGCCCATGAATGACTGGAACAAAGCAGAAGCCATTTTTGACATTCTTAGTGGAAGCAGGGAAAATCGGACCATACCCAGTCGTGAAAATTTAAACGGAACCAGTTTCTCAATTCACTGGTGGAATGGGGGAGGGTGGGGATGTCAATCACAGATTCATTTCTCCCATCATATTATTTGTGGTTTTCCTTTCACCCATATTTACCCTCATGTATTTCCCTTTTGGATTTCATTAATTTTGTTACGACTGTTTCAATTTGTTTCTCCCCAAATCTTTCAGGCTATCTGGTCCCTCAGGTGAAGTGTGTAAGTGATCATATACAGCACTATGTGGAAGAACACAGAAAGAGTGGCAGCAGAGCAGGCAGCAGAGCTCATCACCACCTGAGAAAGAATTCACGCACACCTCCCTGTGGCCTGCAGAACCTCCTGGGGCGTACCCCCCACCCCCATAAGGAGAGGACAAAGAGGGTTAGCTGGAAGCTGCACTCCCAATTTTAGTCAGAATGAATTTCACAAGAAAACACAGTTTATGTGCCAAAGGGAAGTCATTCAGTACAAATCCAAAATAATCTTTCTGGTATTTTAGATTTAGTTTTTAATGTGCCCTATTTAAACTTGGACTCAACCAATAGGAGAAGGAGTTACTTGGGAACTTTGCTTTGCCTTTGGGAACACTTCCAGTGTTAAGGATCACCTGAGTGGTGCAGACTCAATTCCCGTTTTCATTGTCTTGAATGTGTCCTATTATCTTCCCATTATCCCCTTCTCTTGTGAAAGGAAAAGAAACTAAATAAACAGAAACCTGTTCAGACCAGCAGCATATAGTGAAAGAAAAGAAAACCATGTGCGTGGAACTTATTCAAAGCTTTTTAATGCACACTAAGTATACATAACCCTGACAGCAGTTTCGGTGTCCCCTTCTTTAGAGAAGTTATCAAGTAATTTATCCCTGGGATTTATATTGTTTCCCTTGGAAAGAATCCACCAGGTATCTGGAGTGACTCGAAGTCTACCTTCCTGGAACCTGCCTGAAGTTTAGCCAGAGCTGGTATTAACAGCAAACACTTGCTGGGCAATGGGAACTAGTCAGCCTTAAACGGAAGGTTTTTAATACCATTCATTACTACTCTTCCCCTCCCAACTTCTATGTTCTTCTACATGATAATTGAGGTCATTTTCTCCTTTTAAGAGGAGTTGGAAGGTTTTCTCATGTCAGTTACTATGAAATCTTGTCACAATGTGTTCTGCATGTGTATTTTTGAAAGGAAAATTTAATGATGCCTTATTTTTCTCTTACATGTTAAAAGGAAACTTCCATATGTCTCAGTAGTTGCTTATAATTACCATGCTTCCATTGAAGTCTGGATAAATTTGCAAAGAGACTTCTTAATTATTTGTTATCTTTGCAAGCTTTTTTTTTTTTTTTTTTGAGACAGGGTTCAGGCTGGCCCTGAGCTCAGTCTCAAACTCACGTCACAGCAATCCTCCTGCCTCTGCCTCCCAAGTGCTGGCATTACAGGCATGAGCCACCATGCCCGGCACTGTGGTATGTGGTACTGATTGCTGCTGGGCGTGAGTTTCCACACCCAGTATTGTTATGTGGTTACCGGGGATCGAACCTGGGTCCTTGTGCTTGCAAGACAGGCGCCAGAACCACTGAGCTATATCCCCGGCCCTATCTTTGCAAGCTCTTTATGATGAGGGACAATGTAGACTTCTGTATTTCAAAAACAATCTCAGAAAGTAGCAGTTTTTCTTGAGACAAATAATAAAATATTTTGTATTGACATTCTCTCTCTCTCTCTCTCCCTATATATATATATGTATATATATATATAAAGTTTTCTAAAATTTATGGAGCATTTGACATCTCTCTTAAATCTTCAAGGTACATTCTCAGTATATGAAATAAATAATCTTGGTATCTTCCTGTGTTAGAAAACACAACGGCTCTGGAACAATTGAGCTTTTGTAGTTATTTGGCCCTGTATCAAATGGCCTTATGCTGCTAGACATTTACAGTCCTTTGTCAGGCTTTTCTTTTCTTCATTGCCTTTACTCTGATTTTCTGTGCTCTGGTCATTCTTGGAAATCTCATCTAACAAATATAAGGGAACTCTGCATGAACATTAAAGCTCATATAGTTTGACTGTTCTCTTTCCTTAGAACATTACATTCAATTGACTTCTCCATCCCTCATAGAACTATGGTTACTCTGATGTGCAATTTTTCAAATTAGTGAAAAATGGAAGAACATACAGTACAGCTTTATTCTATGACTTTAAGTGACTAGCAAATAAAATGTATAAAAGGATATATATTTATATAACAAGTATAGATGGACCAGAATTAAAATTTTGTCTATTCTTATATCTTATCACTTAAGGAAGGCTTCTTATGTTAATGCTTCTTACGGGCATCCTTCCAGTTAGAACTGATAGAGGCAGAGTCGTGGAGAGTTTTAGCATGGTCCTTTTGCTAGAAAATCAATTGGATGCTACATTTTGCAAAATGTCGTTAGAGTTATTATTAAAATAGTTATTAATATGCTAAGAAAACAGAGATTTTGGTTAGAAAATAATTCCAGCTGGCAAGTAACAACATTTTTAAGTCTTTTCATTAACAAAAATGACCTATTTTTAGAAAAGTTCTGTGAAATAGAAAATTAATGTCATTGTCAAAAATTAAAAATAAGAAAGCATATGGAGTGAAGGGGGAAAATAATGAGATTATAACAAAAAGGATGGAAACAAAGTTTATGTATATGGGGGTGGGGGTGGGAGGGCAGGCAGGGTTATGGGAAAAAATGAGAATTAAGTTGTGTCATATACTGGTACAAATTCTCATTGTTGAATGCAATCATGATGTATATATGTAATGTACCAATAAAGATTTCAATTAAAAAAAATTAAAAATAAGAAACTAATTTGTTCTCCACATACTGCACATATTATAAAGTGACTATGGATCCCATCAAATGTATACAAAAGTTTTTTTGGATATGTGCATTCTTCCAGGAAGATGGTAGATATACTTCAAGTGATTTTTTTTTCTAATTATAAAGATGAGAAAGATGAAGTTCAAGAAAGTTAAGGAAATAGCCCGAAATAGTAGAGAAACTAACCATTCTTGCCCTGAGTAGTAAAGAATCTTTTAGTAAAGAACTGGGATCAAATTGCTTCCTCAACATAGGTATATCAGATTCTTTTCCCATGCTGGATTAAGTCAAGCTCAGGGCCCCTAAAGTGGTTTTAAATGTTTCCTTTTACATTATTAGAGGATTTGCCTGATTTTGTCATGAGGCTGTTCTCAGGACTCTGGTCATTCTTTTCCAGCTCTGAGCTTCTACTGTTTCTTACAGGCCAACTCTGTGGAATCATTTAGGTCACAATCTCTTCAAGGCTTTTTCTTATCCTCTCCCTCATTTCTTTGCTCTATCAGATCTCATTTTGCTTCCGGCAAAACTAGCTCAGTTTCTGCAAAAACGATCAGGCAGCATGCACAGCAGCACTAATAAACAGGTGAGGCAGCTGTGCCTTGTTTTCCCCAAGCATCTTGAGCTTCCCTTGAGGAGACACTGTCAGCTGAGGAAAGTAGTTTTGATTCCTGAAAAGGTAAAGAATTCGGCAATGCTCAAGACCAGGCCACACAGCAGGTACCCTGTCAGGAGATTTTTATTCAGAAGTGCATGGCTCCTGTACTGAAGCAAGGCAGAACAAAGAGAGAGAGAGGGGACCAAAGGAGCTGACAGTCTTATGTAGACCTGGGGCTAGGGGATCTTACATCTTGGCTGAGGTAAGGTAGCCTTAGCCTTAGCCTATCAGATGCTATTAAGTTCTTGCCTTGCAAGAAGCTCAATTCCAATTGCTTCCAGCTGATGTGGATTCTGGGAAAGGGTAACTTTATGGCCAGGGATAGAGCTATGGGGAAGAGTGAAGAACCCTGAAGAACCATGCAAGATGGTGTATAATATTTCTAACAATACAACTCCTCTAACAATTCCTGCCCTGCAATATGTGCAGGGTCCCTTACCAATGGCAATGTTTGCTTACTCACCTCATGCCCACTTCTTTACAAGTCAGGCATATCCTTCTGATTGAATCATAGTTCTTTTTTGTAGAATTTCTTTTTCTTTTTTGAAGGAGTTGGGGAGAGTACTAAAGGTCAAACTCAGGCTATCAGTCATGCTAAATAGGCTCTCTACCCCTAATCTACACCCTACTTCCTGTTTCTCTTTGATTATTAATTCAGTGTTCTTTGTTAATGTTTGTCTCCCCAATATGGCTTCATAATATTCATAGCTGGATAGCAAGAAAGACAAAGGGAAGAAAAGGAGAAATGAGAGACACTGCTGAAAGATATTGATGTCCAACAGGAGGAGACATCTGGTCGCTTTTTGAGACTATTACTGATCTTCCCTGTGCTTAGTGCAATAAACATTTGTTTAAGCATCTGCTGTGTGCAAGACCAGGAGCTTGGGATACAGAGTTAATTAAGAAGCAATATCTGTCCTCTTGAAGTTCCATTTTGAATTAAGGATACAGAAACATACAGACAGGGAGATGGCTGCAGCTTGAATGTGCATTAGGGGCACCAGTGATGAAGAGTAGAAACAGCTGTTACCAGGGAGGAGCAAGGCAATAACTGCTTCTTTGGGCTGGCTGAAGATTTTCCCTTCACTCATCACTGCAAAGAGTTACATTAATTTCACAGTCTGCTATAGGAAAAAAAAGAATACATATGGGGATGGTTAGATTTCCAAAGGGCTTAAGACTTTTAACCATCTAGAGTTGCTTCTCTAAAGAGACTATGAGTGTATTAATCCATCATTAAAATCTGTTAGAGACATATTGCCCAGCCTAGAGAAATGAGGAATTAATCTTTCCCAAAGATCTCATGATTTGAAACTTTTTCCCTGGTTGAAATCAGAACTAACTCAAGAGAATATTCCTGGGAGTATATATGATATAGAGGAAAGAAAGACCACCATTAAATAAATCTCCCACCAGACTGATGGTTTTGTTTTACTGAAACATGCTGTTGGATTGGGGGCTCCACACTGTTTAGCTTTTCTTCCTGAAATACATTGTAATTGTTATTTCAAACATTTTTTACTGAAGTTTATTCAAAGTTTTACTTTCAGCTAATTGGATTAAACCAATTTAAATGCACTTAGGAAGTAAGTAGAATCAATTTTATATCAGTTTATTACCCTGTGCTAAAAATGTAGCAATATGAAATAAAACACATTTTGTTGAATATTTTTGCAAAGCCTAGTGTATGGCCTCTATCCACAAGTCTCGCCAAAAAGCCTATTGAGGTCATAGAGGCTTTCCAGAGCTGGTTAGATATAGGGTGTGTGATGCTGGGATTAAGGGTGTGTAGTACTAAATTAGTGCACTGTTGGAACTGGCATAGTTCTGAGCGTGGATAATGGAAGCTCCACCGTGGGTGTGGGTGGCACCAATCAACAGACTTAGAGCCTGGACGGAACAGAAAGGTGGAGAAGCAAGGCTGAGGCCCGAAAGACCAGAAAGCAGGGTTGCTGCCACTGCTTGCTGCTGCTGTCTTCTGCTCCTCAGGATGACCATGGAGCACAGCTCTGAATGTTAAGGGAAGAAGCATTATAGGATCAAGAGTTCAGAACTGTCAAGGAAAGTGGAATAAAGGTTAAACTTCACATTTAAATGTTTAAAAATAATTTTTGAGCAGGTTATGGTGATATACACCTATAATCCTTGCACTCTGGGAGACTAAACCAGGAGGATCACAACCTGGGCTATTTAGCAATTTAGTCAGGCCTTTCTCAAAATAAAAAATACAGAACAAGAACATAATTCAATACTCACATCCTGGTTCAATGCCCCTAACTGCCAATTATTATTATTATTATTAGTAGTAGTAGTATTGATATAGTATGATTAATGATATGTCCCATTTTCTCAGATGAAATACAAAACAAAAAAGTACTTATTTTTGACCCTGAAACTGCTGATTTGTTTCTTCAAATTTCTCAAAATAGGCCAGGGATTTAGCTCAGTGGTTCTGGCACCTGTCTTGCAAGCACAATGGCCCGGGTTCAATCTCCCAGTAACCACATATAATAGTGGGTGTGGAGACTCATGCCCAGCAGCAATTGGAACCACATTGCACAGTGCCGGGCATGGTGGCTCACACCTGTAATCCCAGCACTCAGGAGGCAGAGGCAGGAGAATTGCTGTGATGTGAGTTGGAGGCTGAGCTCAGGGCCAGCCTGAACTACAAAGCAAGACCCTATCTCAAAAAAATTTTTTTTTCTCAAAATAGGAAGTGACTCATGGGTTTCTTTTTTGGAGAACTGACAATCTCCAAATCTTTAGTAGTGTGAAAAATTCACATTAATACACTCAGCTCATCTTTGCTGAGGACAGATGTGTCATATGCCAGGGATTAGAACAGAAACGATACCCTAATATCACAGAACTTTTCTATTCATTGGGAGATGCCATCAATAACCCAATAAGTCAATAATTTGACTAATAAGCCAATAATAAATGAATAATTAGTAAGAAAAACACAAATGGTATTTAAGAATTAAACTTGAATGATATGATAAGCATTATAGAATAGTCAGGGCACAAACTAAGATCCAATGACCAGGCCCTTGGCTTGCAGCACGATTTGAGAGGGAAAGTAACAGGAAGAGGGATGGGTGGTGTAAAGCCTGGTGGCAAACTAGGTTTTATTCTTCCCCTGATGAGAAGTCACAGCAGCCTCACAAGGAAGAGAGTGTCATGATATTACAGGCAGCTTTAGAAGACTTATCTGAATATAAATGGAGTATAGCTGGCAAGACAGAGTGAGGAATTAGGAGCCAGGATGTTCTGATTGGCCGTGGAAGTGTGAGCAGATCCTGCACAGGTAACACTGATGGGAGCTGGACGAGGGATGGGGCCTGGCCCGAGAATGCCTTCTGGTTGTCCCCCCACCTCATGCCTGCCTCTCTTACAAATCTAAACCACTGGGGCCCGGAAATTCCAGGTCTCTTCCAGCCACCAAACAGCTTTTCCTGGATGCTCCTGTCCTTGTCCCACTTGTTCCAAATGCAGAAACACCTTTAGCAGTTAAAATGCCTGACCAAACCCAGTATGTTGTTGAATGCACTTTAACTGAAAGTGTGGAAATTAGAGCACTACTGATGTTTTCCTGATTTCAAAGTGCCCACCCAATGACCAGGTCATAGAATTTAGCTGTGTTTCCTTGGCAAGAAAAATAATTCTTGTCTTATAATTCATAATATGGAAATTGTATACTATCCATCCTCTGCCAAGCCTTGGTCACAATTTTCTCTCTGAGTGTCCTTTTCCATGCTTAAAATGACAAATTCTTTCACTGAATGAAGGTTTATAACACGTGATTTTAAAAACATATCACTAAACTTATATAATATGTTTCTCCACCAAGAAACATATTACAATAGTGGGTTCAAAACCTCAACTATATTGAGGAATTCTTTGTAGGGTACTGATAATCTAGTTTGCACATATATATATGTACACACAAACACACACACATATTTATATATACATCTATATATGCATTATATGTAGTGCAAAACATATTTATGTATATTGCATTATACTGCAACGTATTTATAATGCATATTTATAAAATATACAATACATGCTTATTATATAAGTATTTGGAGAAAACTGCAGCTAATCCAGTCCACTCCAATCTGCATTATGTAATTTATCATTTAAGATACTATCCTGAAGGGTCTAGAGATAGTTTTATGGACATTTTATTTTATTCTCAGAGAAGAGTAAGGGGCATTTGTCTTGCCTTGTTCTTTGCTTTTTATTTTGTTTTGTTTTGTTTTTTTAGTTTTTTGAGACAGAGGCTCACTTTGTAGTTCAGGCTAACGCTGAACTCACTATGAAGCCCACGCGAGTGTTACACTCATGGCAACCTTCCAGTCTCTGCCTCCAAAGTGCTGGGATTACTAGCGTAAACCACCATGCCTGGCATTCTCGTGTGTGGTAGCAGAGATTGAACTTGGGACCCTGCACTTGCCAGGCAGGTGCCAGAACTATTGAGCTAAATCCCTGGCTTTTGTTTCGTTCTTTTGACAAAATATTTAATAGTTTTCCTCAATAAATGTCTGTCTTGCTTTGAAACCAAAGTCATTTCCTTTGAAAAAAGAATTTTTTTCCTTAATCTCCAGATGCCAATTCTAACAGGCTCCCGCTTTGGCAATTTTTCCACAAATAAAAAAAAGAGGAAGTTAAAATTACTCTCCTTTAATTGCTCCTCCACTTCTTGTTTCTACACACTCATTTAAGGGTAAATGGGAAAGAGAAAGATGACAGTTTATCTAAAGGTTTGAGTTTTTAGGGAAAACTAGAAATTATGTGTTCAGGTCTGTGGTTTTTACAAGGACAGTGGTAGTGGTTTAAAATGTCTGAAGATCTGACATTTCAAGTACATTTTGTCATCTTTCCCTTGGGAACTATGTAATAGAAAAGGCACAGGCAAGATACATTCTGTCACCTTGTACTGGGTGTGATTTAAAAATATAGTGAATGTTTAGAGGTCTAAAAATTATGATAGTAAAAGATGTTGCCTTTATTCATCTTCAAAAATACTGCTTTCCCTTTGAACACAATTATACTGTCTGGATGACTGCCTTGAGGTCCTGAATCTACTCAAAATATTTACATTTCATGGTCACTTCTGTTTGGAAAAGAGTCAGAATCACATTCATCCAGATCTTACAAATCAGGTGGATAAGCACTACTAAAAAGTTCTCATTAGCCTACCTTTTGGGTACTCGACTGCATATCAACTGTTTTTTGATCATGTTTTGCAAAGACACAAAGAAGACTTCCAAAGCTATTAGTCATTGGTGAGAACAATGGGTAGATGTGTTCATAAGAGGGAGATGGCTTTGATGGGGATTAACTGTAGTATATCTTTTATTGTAATACATTTTTAAAATGTAAACTTTCACCATATGTTTCAGGCCTATCTCATAAATTGTAGTTAATCATGAAAGGATGAGTCACAGAAATAAAGTCCCAACTGTTGATGTGTGACTCTGCTGTACAACTTACATGGCTGCTGATTTAATAGTTTCCTTTTTGTACCCTTGGAAATGCAACTGAATGATCTTCATGCATTTAATGCCTTTTAAGTATGGAAGGAAACTACTATGTTCATAATAAATTCAAGTAGTGTGATTCTCTGAAAAAGAAGTAATGTGCATATGTCAAATTTAAAATTAAAGATTCTAAGTTCATTACTAATTTTCCATTTTTTTGGATGGCTGTTTTTACATATCTTAAAACAAACAGGAACTCAAAACCTGAGGCAAAGAGAAGCAGAGAGTCTCTGGAGTAGATGCTGCTGCTGGGCAAGGCAGCTGGCTCCCAGGTTTGCTTTCTAGATGCTCCCTGCGGTGTGTTTCGTTTGCCATCTTTCTGTTCTTATCATTATATTCTTTATCAGGACAACAGAAAAGTTGGCAAATGGTCATATTCTAGCAAATTTTCATACCATATTTCTATCACAGCAAACTCATCAAGGAAAATCCTCAACATCTGATTCCATGGGCCTCTCTCTGGTAAAGTGAATAGCCAGATGAAAACTAAACTAAACTAAACCTCAGTATGCCTGTGACATTGAGTCAAAGAAGGGGGGATGTTCCACCATCTGTTAGTCAGCTGGCTTTAGCTTCCATTTTCCTTCTCTTAAACAACTGGGTGAGAATGATGCTATCACACCACGAAGTGAATCTGTACAGGATTTTTAACTTCATAAGCCAGCAATGCTACATATTCCCTCAAACATCTGGTGAGAACAGTATTATAATATATATAATATATAAAAATATATAAAATATATTATATATAATATATAAAATAAATATACATTATTTAAAATATATAACATATCATATATAAACTATATATGTAAATTATATAAATTATATATATATATACACATATATATATTTCTGAGACCCCTCCACTAGTCACAGAGGCCATTGAAGGTCAAGTCCTAAGGATAATACACATGCTTCTCCCTAATCTGCCAAAGTTTGAAATCTGGAAAGTTTAATGGTACCAATTCATGAGTTTAATAATCTGAAGGCATTTGGGTGAATTTGAAATCAACAAATTATTTTTAATGTCTCATTCTTTTCAGTTAAAAAATAGTTAATGGAAATAAGTCTTTCCACTTCATCATATATAACTCCTGTTTAGAAATACTCTAAGTATGATATTTCAACCCTAATGGTTTGGAATGCTTGAGACGTTTGGATAACCTGGAGCTTGGATAACAAAACCCATGGTAATGTACAATCAAGCCAGTTGAAGCCATATTTAATTGCATTAATATTTTCATGAGTTCTCCATCATCTTTCATAGAGACATAGTACTTTAGGTTATTTTGCATGTTATAAAGGACTATATTATGATCAAACAGCACCAAAAAAAGGAATATGAGTTTTGGTTTATAACATGGCAACATCCCCTTTAGACCAAACCAGGGTCTTGCTTTTGTAGTTCAGGCTGACCCTGATCTCACCATGTAACCCAGGCTAGCCTCATACTCACACCAATCCTTCTGCCTCTGCCTTCCAAGTGTTAAGATTATAGGCATGAGCCACCACACCCAGCATTGTGGTGTGTGGTACTAAGTGTTGATGGCTGTGAGTCACCACACTGGCATTGGCGTATGTGGTTATCTGGTTACTGGAGATTGAACTCGGGACTTTGCACTTTCTAGGCAGACACTGGAACCAATGAGCTAAATCCTCAGCCCAGCACAACTGATTTTTAATAAGATTATCTACAGTTTTTCATGTTCCCTGAAAATAAGTATAGTTTTTGCTATAAATGTGCTTTCTATTAGACTATCTCTCTGCAACTCAAAAGTATCCTAATTGCATTAATAGTTTTTGTTGTCATGACAACAAATCTGAGATATAATTTAAAGAGAAGGAAAACTGAGTTTGAATCAGTTTTCAGAGGTTTTGCTCCATGACCCTTAGCTCTGTTGCTTTTGAAAATGTGATAAGGCAAAACATCATTCAGGGAAGCATGGTGGGGAAGAGCTTTGCTCTTTATGGCTACAGGAGAGATGGAAAAGGTGAAAGTGAGGGAAAGAGAGACAGATGCACAGAAAGACAGAGCGAGATAGGGGGGTCCCAATGTCCCTTTCATAACCATAATCTCCTCACTCCATCCAGACCCCACCTTCTGAAGTGTCCATTACTTCCCAATAGTGCCATCAACAGTGGACCAAATCTTCAACACAGAACACAAGACGTATAAAATCCAAACCATAATGTTAGTGAACAAAAGTAATGTATCTTTATAAATTTCCAACATACTCAGCAGCATAACTGAATGAATGTATGACTTTATTGAGAATCACTATTCAAGATCACTACACTTCTAAATAACTCACATTTTGAAGGAGTGGTATTTGCTTTGTTTGCTAAAGCTCTGGTCCATAATCAGTGATATTTTAATTAATCTATAATATTATTACAGTTCAGGGACATCTTCCTCAATGCTTTCCCCAAGCAGTACAGCCCATGAAGAGTAGCAGGAAGGACAGGTTGGTTATAAATAGAAGAAATACATATATTTGGTATAACTTAGGGCCTGGAGAATTTGGTCCTTTTAGGCTTTTCACTTATGCTGGCTGGGTGGAGGTAGGCAGGGGCTGCTGCAGCCTTGCTCAAAATGAGAACTCCGGATGTTCACAGATGAACTGTTGTGGAGTATGAGTGAAGATGGTGAGGATATAACTAAACTCCTCCTCCTCTCTTTCCATACTTCTATCTATACTTTTTCCAAAGAAAAAGTAAATATAGTAAAATTTGGAAGCCAAGCAAGATTAATCTGAGAACAGATAAATGCTCTGAGGGATAAAATAAATGCATATAATTGAACAGTATTCAAACAAGTCTCCATATTCTCATTAAAGATAGGCTTGAAAAAAAAAACTTGGATGTAGTTCATTGGCTCCCAAAGGATAAATGCTTCAGTACTGTTAACTTTCTGATTTAAAAATTCTTTTTCATAAGATTTCCATAATTTTTCTCTTTAATATTAGCAGGAAAATATTGTTTAGAGACTTATATAATCAATGTTTTGGGTCTAGAAAAAAATGCAAACTACCTTTCTACCTATTTTGGCTTTTGATCAAGGCTCACAATTCAAAAACAGCTTTGGTTCTGCTTATCTTTGCAGGGCTGTTAGCATCATGGGAAGCCAGATGGCTTCAGTGTGCACTGTCCAGCTCTCTGTGGCTTCAAAGCCATCCCAGGCAAGAGCACGCACACGGGTACACAGCTGCTGGCCTCCATTGCAGGAAGTCAGATATGTGGGGTGAGTGAAGTGAAGCCCGTGTCTAATTTCCTTAATATGTGGCAAACAACTCTGAGATATTTCATGGCCAAGGGATTGTCTTTAAAAGTAAGATATTATTATAAACAGTATAATAATAGTAGTGTCAGTAATTTGTGTTCTAATACAACGAAAACAAAGGAAATGAGAAAATATCTAGAGATCTAATGCTAACAAATTAAACAAAATAAACAAGTGAAAATAGATTTTTGCTTTTTCTGTAGAATTTACTGGTTCACTTAAGATGTGTAAGCCTCTGAATGGAGCATGACATTGTACATCTGTAATCCTAGCACTCTGAAAACTGGCAGGATGATTATGAGTTCAAGTACAGCTTGGGGAACTTAGTGACTTAGTGAAACCCTGTCTCAAATAAAAAGTGAAGAAGGGCTGTGGACAAGGTTTAGTGCATAGACCCTGGTTTTAATACTCAGCACGATAAAACAAAACATTAGGGCTTTGTAACAGGTTTGTGAAAGCCACCACATGAGATTAGGGAATGCTGTGTATGTCTAAAATTAAATGCTGCCTATAATCTTTGAATTGCATTAAATAGACCTTCAGTATTTGCTAAAAAGATACAACAGCTTGGCTGGCTATATTGTATAAAGCTTTATGGTATTAGCTGGCAAGAAAAAAAGTTCGTCCTCATTCTAGCCTATTCTTCCTTTCTTAACAAAGATTGAGACTCTGTCTTGGGAAGGATTTTATGGACACATGAATTATATCTCACCTCTTCTCCTTGCAGGTATTTCCAAGTAATAATGAAGTTTGGGAAATACTGATTGTCTTTGATGACACATAAGGCACCAGTAAACAGAGATTTTATATCTAAAGGTGTGTCCAGCAGGTAACATAGGTGTCTGGATGTTTGTATTCACAAAGATAGAAACTGCCCTATGGAAATATTTTCAAATGATGATAAAGATAAAAGTCAGTAATAACAATGTATGTTTCTCATAAATTAAGAGGCTTTCCAACCCCCAAGTTTCCTTCCTCTGACACATATATTTGTGTGTGTGCCTGTATGTATGCATGTACGAATATTTGTGTTTTCTCATTCACATGGCAGGTTCTCTAGTGTATACTGCCAACAGGAAATGCAAGGTATAAGGATCTGGATGGTGGCAGGGGGTGGTTCTGGCATCAGACAGAGCAAATCTTTGAGAGGCAGGAATCTCCTCCAATAAGAAGGCTGGAGAATGTCCTACTTCTTTATTATTATTTTTAAAGAGTTATCTTGAAACCTTTAGGTGTCGGGATTCTCTCTTGAGAGAAAGAAACAGGACATAAACAAGATTTACTTCACGCTATAATCTTTTCTTGAGAAACAAATCAGAAATGTTTTCAGAGGTAAATGATTTAGTGCAGTTAGATGTATCCTACAGATAAGATGAGATGAATTGATAATATTTATTGTTAAAGAGATTTCTCCTCAACTTTAGGTACGTGTTCCTATGAGTGACAGAGCCTGAAGAAAATTACCTATTATGGGAGGAGAGATCAACTTATCTGCTATATTTATAAATGTATTTATCCCTTGATTCACACAATAAACACTTGCTAGACACTAAAGCAGTCATTGTGCTGCTTTAAAAAAATCCATGTAGGTGTGAATAATTCTAACCCATTTCCTGTTTGAGTTTTTTTTTTTTTTTTTAAGATTCTAGTGCTGATGGTCAACATGTGAAGAAGTTAGATTCCAGCAAGTAAGTGGAAAATTTTTTATTAATATTTCCCAGTGACTTCTATGTACCATACCTATGTCAACTACCTTAATTCATATAATTTCATTTAATCCTCATTTAGTAACTATTATCTTTATTTTAGAGATAAAGAAATAAAGTTTAGAGGATTTGTGTCAGTTTGTTGGAGCTACCATGACAAAGTATCACATAGTGGATTAAAGAACAAAAAGTTTCACACAACTTCAGAGGCTAAGAAGTCTGAGATCAAGTTTTTGTTAGAAGTGACTTTTTCCAAGCCCTCTGTCTTTGATTTGTCTTTTTTTTCTGTGCCTCCACATACTCTCTTTTTCCTGTATATTTCTGTGCTCAAATTTCTTCTTTTAACTCAAAAGCCAGAGTTACAGTTTAGGTATGAAATGTTCTCCAAAAGCCCATGAATCGAAGGCTTGGACACCCACTTGTGGCAGTACTGAAAGATGGTAGAATCTTTAAAAGGTGAGATCTGGTGGGGGGATGTTAGGTACTGTGGGCATGCCACTGAAGGGAGTTTGGAGAGCCCATCTGGTCCCCTCTTTGATTTCTACCTGGCATGAAGTGAACGATTTGTTTCACTCTGTCCTTCACCACCTTCTCTGTTACCACAGGTGCAAAAGTAAGAAGGCCTGCCAGATCTGAAAACTTTGGAAACTGTGAGTCAAAATAAGTCTTTCCTCTCTCAAATTGATTATCTCAGTTATTTTGTGATTGTAACACAGCTCAATAGCGAAGTGGGTTAGGGTTCATTTTAACATTCGCTTCTTAATTTAACCACCTAATGAAAAGTTCTATCTCCAAAAAAGTTACATTTTGGAATTATTGTGCATCAAGATTGGAGGTAGGAAGATGGGGCAGAGCTCAGACTATAATAAAGGTTAAAATTTCTTAAGATCATGTACAGAGTACATCAGTTAACTGTTCCAAAAAATCTGAGAATGACTTTCTATCATAGTATTTGCCCCATTTCCCTGGCCAGTGTCCTTGCTGAACAGCTTCTGGGTATCAAGCAGCACTGTAGGTGCTGAGGAAGAGAAGAGTGATCATGATTCCCAGGCTCCCCACCCTTGTGAAGTCAGCTCTATTGTGGAAGAAACATAAAGCAAACACAACAAAGTAACCATACAACTATAATTAACACTATGTGGGGAAAAAATAGGGCAATGTGACAAATCATAAGCGGATGGGAATGGGGAATGGATAGACATCTCAGAAAAGACGGTCACAAATCTTCTCTAAAAGGGTCAACTTGAGCCCGAGGCACAGGAGAGAGGAGGTGTCAGGCATGTGACACGGTTGGAGAAGACTTCCTGCAGAGGGGAGAGGAGGCAGCAAAGAGCAAGCCTACTTGTGTGAGCAAATCTGTGTCTATGTAGGTCACTTTGTATGCTGTTCAGTAGGGGAACAATTGATAGCAAACTCGGGAAATCAGAGGAGAGTTGAGAATTGTAGTTTCAGGACCCACAGAACAGGTCTTAACTATAGAATATGAAAAGGCACCGTCTCCATCTGAACCTCAGCTTCCTCAGAAGGGAAGCTTGGCTATTGATAACAGCACACTCTGTCACAGCCGAGCTTGCTGTTATGCACAAATGCACAGTGGTGCTTTTCAGACAGAAAAGCACTGTGTAAATAAAGCAGTATCACGGGGAAGACTCAGAATCATTGTTCCAGCATGTGGATCCATTCATCTGAATAGATTTACATCCATCTGTATATATTTTCTCCAGCTTTTACCTAAATGTAATGCCTTCTTTAAGCCTCCTACTTTATCAAGTGATCAAACACATTGGCCACAACAAAACATACAGGAAGTTAAGTAGGTCATTTCCCTTCATTCATTAAATGCTCGAAATGAAGTCAGTTATTTTTGTTTACAGAGAGGTTTTCATAGTATTGTGGGCCCCTGGGAAGCTAAGCAGGAGCAGGCATGTCCTGAGAGCCCGCCCAGGAGGGGTGGCTGCTCAGGATTTTTTTTAGAGGAGTGTCCACAAAGTAAGAGAGAAGAATGAATGAATTGAAGTGACACCTGCAATTTCCATGTTTCATCTCTGAGACCTGGAAGGTACAAGGAAATATCTCCCATTCAATGATGATCTGGACAGAAATGAAGCAACTTTGAGGGAGAAAGGGGTGGGTGTTCAGTTGTCGTGTGATTAGAACACCTTTTCCCCGGCACTTACATGACTAGCTCCTCCTCATATTTCTTTCCCAGCTCCAGTGGCCCCACCATGAGACCTTCATGGAACACCTGTTATCTCTCCTTACCCAAGTAATTTTCTGCTATCACTCTTCATTCTATTTCTATTCATAGTGTTAATCATTCTAAAGTTGTCTCAATTAGTGTCTCCTCATGCTTCCACTGTCTGACCAGACAGGTAACATGAGTGCTGGGACAATACCTTGTTCTACCCAGAATCCTACTTCCTGAATTAATGTAGGTGGTTGCCAAATAACCTATGTATCAATGAAGGGAAGACCTAGCAGAGGAACTCATCTAGTTCAAGTTGAGGAAGGGAATGAATGGGAATGGTAAGTACATCGTTATTTCAATTATATCCTGCTCTAAATTCCACAGTCTTCCACTTCACAGTATCAACACACAAAGACTAGAAACATAATCCCACTCCACTAGATTACTGCAAGTATTTAATGGTGTAATGGTGTTAAAGTATACGGCACAACGAAGAGCAACAAAAGGTGTCAATTACTAAGAGTAACTTGAAGAGCAAGACAGTCTCTTAATAAAAAAAGTTTAATGAAAGTATAAACCACTACAAGCTAGGTTGACAAGTACTAAAATCTAGTGCCTCTTACCCTATGCAGAAAATATAGGCCAGAATTTCAGTGACAGCCCTTCTTGATTTGTTTCCTCTAGGCCACAATGAATGCAGCCCCTGAGAACCACAATGACAATTTTTACCAGACACATCTTCACATATTTAGAAAATTTCCTAAGTTTTTAAAAGCAAGTTTTTGGAACAGTTTAGCACATGATTGCTTAATATCATGAGAAGAAGGCTTGAAGAGCCAAGAGGCCTGTGTAAGCAGCCTGGGTCATCTTTGCTGTCACGTTGCTGTGACATATCGCAGCTGTAACTTGAAAGGATTAAGACTCTCAGTGCATCTTGAGTTGCTTTATGCTGATTTCAGCTGCTCACTGGAGAGCAGCTCCCTGGGGAGCATGTGCACCGGATATGTGCAAGTGCTCCTCACGCTCTTTTCTTACGACATGTTTGCTGAGTGATGACAAGTCATCATTTTTCCATGCATGGCAGCCTAGTCCCTCCTGAAACTTCTGAGTCATGCAAAGCTTGGGGCCATTTTCCCAGCGTGAGCAGTTACCAGGGACAGACAAAATGCCATGCACAGCCTTTCCCTATCTCCTCTTCCTCCCTGAGCAAAGACAAGAGAAACCCCAGGAGCTGAGACCTTAAGAATAAGCACGGGAGAAGAGAAAGATACTCCTAAAGGACAAGCAGATGCCAGGGGGATGATCGCTGTACAGCAGATCTAGAATTTATTTGCTGCTTCATCTCAGCCCAGACAGCTCCTTCCTGAACCTTATCCTCTGGTATCCTTCCCCAAGTAGGAATCCTAGGAAGGATGACAGATTGTGTTGTGTTTTTTCTTTTTTTTTTCTCTCTTGAACTCTTAACGAAGCAAGATGATCTGGATTCCATATTTAATCTTAATTTAATATCTCAAATTTACATCCTGCTCAGGAGTTACTTTGAACAAAGACTCTCCTGGCCATTCATCTTGCTCCTGGTCTTTTGAAGGCAAATTTTGTATTTCACTTCCTTTTCTTAAATTCTGCACTCACTACAACTAACACAATAATTGGCTAACGTGTTTCCTGAGAAGTAGATCTTCTGTAGTGTTCTTTTGCTCTCCAAGCATAGAACCAACTGAGTTTTCTGTTCCTAATCCCCACATATGCTGTTCCTAACATGGGAATAACTCATCTCAAGGTCAGAGTCTTTGAACTATCAGTGTTGCAGACAAACTTCTCAGGAGTTTATGGGATGAATTCTGTGAGCTTCTTGGGTAATTAAAACCCAGCCAGTATGAAAAGTTACCGGCTCTGATTTTCAATCTTGGCCACAATTCCCTGGGAGAAGTTAAGACTCCAAAGCCCAGCCACACTCAACCATTTCAGCAGGATCTCTGAGCCTGGCCCTCAGTTGTGGATATTAATAAATATAGCATCACCTGTGGGTGTTTCCAGTTTCTACAAAACTATAGTCTTAAGAATTTTCTCCTACAGCCTCTGAAAACTTTTACTCATTCTTTGTAGGCATCAGTCTGGATGGAGCTTTTTAAGAAGCCTAAGGTGTTCCTCCTCCTGAGTGCTCACATACATCCTTGGACAGTGAGGACTCTGCATGTCTCTCTGGGTTTCTGCCTGTGGTCTCACTGCACTTTGAGCCTCTATAGTGTGAGGGCTGTGACACTCTCAGAGCCTGCGCAGGACTTGTCACATAGGGTGTGTGCAGCAGCAACAATGTCTCCTCTGTATCAGGCAGATGTCGGAAGCACCAAATGATGTCTCTCCTCAAGGAGTTTTCAGAGCTCCTCTCCCATACATTTCTCATTCTCCATCACTTAGAAAGACAGAATGTAACGTCAATCTTCTAACTTATTCCTCTGCTCCTAAGATGTGGTACAGATGCTCCAGTTATAAAACACAGGCCTACATAGCTCTGAACTGCCCTATCAACATGTAATAATATGTCTCCAGATTGTAAATGAAAAAGAAATGAAGAGACTAGCAAGTATGACAAATGCATAAAGCATAATTCTGAAAAAGTTTCTGTCATCACTTATTTTTATTTCAATTCTCATTATGAACATTGGCTTCATCTGGAAGCTTCTAATTCAATCTGCCATAGTTGACTTAATCAGTTACAGATAACAATGTCTGTCACAATGAGAAGGTCACCATACTGTGAAGTTACCAAACAAAGGAGTGTACAGGAATTGCATATTTATAAATGTTTCTTTTGGAGGTGCTAAAGGATCATACTGTGGACCTAGATTCTATACCTAGCTTTACTAAAAACTGTGTGAATGTGGGTAAATTAGTTACCTTCTCTGAACCTAAGTCTTTTAATCTATCAGAGGTGGACAATGAGCCTGTTTCAGGTGGTTACTAGGAGGAATAAAAGAGGTTTGCAGTAATTAAGTGGTTAGCATAGTATCTGCCCTATAATAATTTAGTGAACACTTGCTCTTGTTATGATATACTTTGGCCAATAGTGGGAAGCCCAGGGAAGAATTGTTTTGGACAATAAGTAGACAACAAACAAGAACTCATTGGAGACTTGTATTCCAAATCTTGGTGCTGTGTGTCCAAACTGTGGAATAGGAGAAATCACAGACTACACAAACTTGATTTTTACTCATCACACAATCTAGCTCTAGGTTATTTTTGACCCTTTAAAGGAGTTTCCACGAATATTTTTCATGGTTTTCATTTCTTCTATGATTCATTGCTTTTCTTTTCCTTCCTCCCTTATATATGAATAGGTAAAAACATCAGGACTTTGGAAATGTCTTTCAAATTTAAATAAAAAGGCAGAGTTTGTTTGTTTGTTTGTTTGTTTAATTTTTTAATGTTTATTGGTACATTCACTCCACATAGAATGGCTGCCCTTTTTTTTAGGTTTTTTGAGACAGGGTCTCGCTTTGTGGTTCAAGCTGGTCCTGAGCTCAGCCTCAAACTCACATCACAGAAATCCTCCTGCCTCTGCCTCCCAAGTGCTGGGATTACAGGCGTGAGCCACCACACCCGGCACTGTGGAATGTGGTACTGGTTGCTGCTGGGCATGAGTCTCCACGCCCAGTATTGTATGGGGTTACCGGGGATCGAACCCGGGTCCTTGCACTTTCAAGACAGGCACAGGAACCACTGAGCTAAATCCCCGGCCCTAGGGCAGAGTTTTTTTAGTTTCTTCAATTTCTTATTAATAGATCCTGAAACTATAATCATGACTGGATTCCCTTCTGATTATAAGACTTTAAAAAATAATTGGAAATAGATAAGTAAGGAACTAGTGTGGAACAAATAAAACTCTAGCACAGGAGTGACACTGAAGTCTGCTACGATTTTTAAAAATAACTTCAGCTTCACAAATAAATTTATATCATGGCAAATGGTGCTTTATAGCTATTTAAGTTAAAGTACATGTTGAGATGTTATCTTACAGGAAAGTTGAGTGTGCATTGGGAAGAAATGGGGTGATGTGCTTTTGCAAGGGGGAAGAACAGTATGTGTGTATTGAGGGATAAACAATTGCTGTGTGTTTCTTATTAGGAAATCCATGCAAAAAAATACATTGAGGAAAATTCACCATAAATTTCATAAGGCCTTGTACTGATTGGTAACATTAATTCATGTTCAATAAATTAATAATTCTCCCAAAGGAATAGAAAACTTATTATCTAAAATGTAACCTATTTAACTTCTTAACTTTCTTGATAGTGTGTAAGAAATTTGTATGGTAATTTGTTTTGCTTCTTCCACACAACAGCATTCCAAACATTTCCTCTGCTGTCCTAGATTGAACTCAGATTGACAATGTATTTTGAGAATTTTGTTGTCTGAAATACAATATCAAATCATAATATAGGTGCCTTAGAGATGAAGTGAAGAGAAGGAAGACCATGTGTGGAGTATTTTTTTTTTACTGAGCCTGCCAGTGCAAAAGTGTTTGTAGACACAAAACCAAATGCAAGTGACAGTACCTACCCTGGAACTCACCAACAGCTCTGTCGTGCTGGAAAGTTCATCTTTAGCAAAGGAGAGACTGTAGTAGACATGTAGACTACATGTAGACTACTGTAGACATGTAGCAGCATAATTACTATCCTACTGAAACAGAAGCAATGGCCTGGCTTCAGAACAGACTCAAACTCTGGTTATTACTGCACAGACACAGACTTCATACTTTCCCACAGATATGTTTGTAAGGCCATTCTGGTCTTTTATCCATGTTGAAATATGTATTGATAAAGGTAAGAAGCCAAAGATGGAGTTTTCTATTTCCTTAGATCCTTTGGTATCTTGTCATAATAAAGCAATATAGATCCATCATCACCAATATAATCACACTGGAACATTCTGAGTGTACTTTCATAAGTATGACATTTTAAAATTTTGTTTTGTGCACTGCATCTGTATTGACTTAGGTCTAAATGTCCCCTGAAAATTTCATGTGTTCAGAAAGTGGGGCTTTCAGAAAGTGACTATAATATGAAGACACCATACCTGTCAATGGACTAATCCACAGCTGAGTGCACAGTTGAACATGTTTTTAGAAGGTGAGACCCAGTGGTAGGCAGTAAGGAGGGAGAGTGCTTTCAGAGAGAATTCTCTCTCCCTCTGGCTCTTCCTGCTATCTCTGCCTCACAATTGAGCAGCTTCCTTCCTCCAAATCCTTCCACCATGCCATTTGGAGCCACAGTAACATGGACTGAACCCTCTGAAACCACAAGCCCAAATAAACCTTATCTCCTTCAAGTTTTTTGTGTCAAGTACTTTGTCCCTGCAATGAGAAAGATGACCATGCATCATCTATACTAATCTTGATTATTTTAGGAATACTGTATCCTCTCACCAAATTGCTTAGGCTTTTTTAAAAAATTCATTTTCCTTGACTTGTTGCAGTAGTTAAACCCCACAATACAATGTATAAAAAAAAATAATGAGAATAAGAATGGTGTAAGATTTCCATACTGAGTATGGTATTTGCATTAGGCTTTATTATTTGCAGATATCCTTAATAAAAGTTACGAAGGAAGCACTATTCTATTTCTACTCTTTGAAGATCTTTTTGATTGATGAGCATGTGTTGATTTTATCCATCTCTTTTATTTTTATTAGTATACAGTAATTATAGCACATAGTAATTACATTAATCCTGGGGATTGGTACATGTATATAATATATACTAATTCTTTTCATATTAATTCTTTAAAATTTCTTAGGTTCACTGGTGTTTGCATTATGAGTACCATTTAGTTTGACTCCCTTAGTTCAACTTTATGACTCATCCCTTTGGTTTTATGGTCTCCTGTTGTATCTGCTGGAAAAGTCAGTCATAATCAACTTTGATTTAGAAAAGAGCTTAGAAAATGCAATCAATGCCATGGTAAATATGTAAATCAATACTCACTGCACTGTATGTTTCTGGATTTATCATCAGTGGTACTATAAATCAAGCATAATGCACAGGTACTGGATTAGTACCACTAAATTAGGTTTGAAAGTCAATACTGATTTCCAGTTGGAATTCTGCTGACATATAAAGAGTTTCAGAGTCAGCTATCCAACCATCTTTATTAAGTTCTAAATTTCCCTGCATGTCAAACTGACTTTATATATACTAAGCAGGATTTTGTTTAACAACTAGTTGAGGGAGTTGGAAGAAAGAGAACTATTTGAGGTAGAAGAGAACATGTCTCTCTTGGTGTTGACAGGTTGAATTGTGCTCCCATGGATTTCAGATATTAAAGTTCTGAGCCTTAGAATATGTCAAAATGTGAGTGTTTTAGAAGAGTTTGTTAAAAGGCAGATAGGTGAAATTGGATCACATGGGATGGCCCTGACATAATGCAAATGGTGAGAACTTTATGAGAAAAGAAAAAGACACCAGAAATGTGTATAGAAAGAAAAGGCCATATGAGGCCACAGTGAGCAATGGCCCCTTCAAGACAAGGAGAAAGGCCTCAGCAGAAACTAAATGTAGCAAACACCTTATATTAAGATTCCAAACTCCAGAACTTTGAGATGACACGTTTTGATGTTCAAGGCACCCAATCTGTGGTTTTCAACTTTAGCAATCTTGACAGACTAATATATCTAAAAGAAAATGATGAGGAAGTTAAAACACATTGCTGCAGGGGAAAGGGAAGGGGAAATATCATTTTTTAAATACTCACTTGCTTAGGTTTTTCTCATTCATTGTCTGTGAAACTGTTATGACTCTTAAATATCCAACAATTGCATTGTTTTCTGTTTAAAATTTCTTTGAGTAGGTTTCTATCTGTTTAGCCTTTCTTTTTTGTGTGGACCCATTCAGATCACATTTTCCTCTCCACATTTTCAGGGGGTTTGGGAAGTGAGTAAGAGAGTAGGGTCTACATCAAACCAGTTTTACTTCTCCTGTCCAGTACTTAGAAAGTACTCCAACCTCAGGAACTTAAGCAGTTCCACTACCTCCACCGCTGTCACTGCTATGACTTTCCATAGGCTTTTCTTAGCTACCCATTCTGTGCTGTGCCTAAGTACAGAGGGGGAATCAGAACGAAAGCTGTAATCTGTTTTCATCCCCGTCCTTGGTTTTCCATACACAGTACTTTGTCAAGCCTAAGCCTCCATTTCAACAGTGCTGTGAAAACATTGTTTATAAGTGTGTATGCTTTTATGTGAAAATTATAAATGTGGGAAGTTATTTTATGCATCAAGCATGTGGCTTAAACTATATATTCTGGGTACTGTGGAAGATGGTGGCTTGCTAAAATGTTAAGTGTAAGTAAGAGACTGAGATTTTGCTCAGAGAAAAAGAATCATCTGTTATCCTCAGTTAGAGCCATCTGTCAAAGCATCAGACCTTTCTCGCAAAGGAAGAAAACCCTCAAATAAACCTCTGCAGAAGGGAACGGCTGCAGGAACCCTTCTACTTCAGGAGCCCATCTGGCACACTCCTACTTGCAGTTTTCAGGACTTCAAAGTTTTTAAAACTGCTAAGAATCATCACCTTGGCTTTCTGCATCTCCATCCAGAAACAAAACTATAGATTTTATCAGCCCTTCTTCTTCATCCTTCACTAGATGTATTTTTAGTCATATATTTTGGCCTTAATGGGTAACAGTAGGAGAAAAAAGGAGTATATAGTATTTAAAAAATTTTTTCTCTTTCCTTTCCCCTTTAATTCTTGGTCCATTATTATGCCAGACATTTGCCGTGACATTTGTCAACTACAAAGTCAATAGCAAGAATCTTAATGTGGGCATTTGCACTTCTACTCCACATTTGTCTTGATATTCCTAAGATTTAGCTTTATAATCTGTAAACCAGAGATGATAACACTTTGACAATGTTGGCATTCAGTGATGGAGCATATCATTCAGGGTCTAGCATATGATGAGTGCTCAGAAATGTTAGCCATGACCCTTACTACAACCAGCCACACACCTCAGGTGCTGCTGCACACACATACACACACACACACACACACACACACACACACACATTCTCTCTTTCTCTCTCTCTCACTCTCTCTTCTCTCTCTCTCTCTCTCTCTCTCTCTCTCTATATATATATATATATATATATATATACATATATATATTCCTCTCTGGAGATAGCACTCTTGCCTTACTTTCCCTAAATTCAAATTTCTGGAATTTTAAAATAATGCACTCATGACATCATGTATTTATTCAATGCATTTTAGACTCTGAGTAGATTCTTATTCTTTCAGGACTTTGATGCACACAATTTACAACTCGTAGCAAAATCTTACTCATTTCCAACATTCATTTGCTTTGTGTTCTTCCATGAATTGTATGGGTACTTAGGAAAATCTGTTTTCTATCCTTACATCTCCTTGACTTTTGTGTAGCCCTCAATGTCCTCACATTATTTGCTCCAGCAAACAGCCTGCCATAAACAGCCCCATATTAGTCATTTTGAATATATTATCTGTTTGACCACTGAGACTGAAGAATCATTCTCAAGATAAAATTTCAAATATTGAAAAAATATCAAACAAATATTAACAATATACCTTTCTGGGACAATAGAAACACAGACTTAGATAACACAGACAGACAGAAGTAGAGATATAGATAGCCCATAATACATGTGTAGATATAAATTTATATGTACCTTTTAAAAAATGTTACCCATTCACTACCTATTGCTATAGCTTATCTGAAATGTAGCAAGTAAAACCTAAAAGCATGTAATAAATTCAAGTTAATTTCAATCTGAGATTCACATGAGGCAATTGGCTACCATACGAGACTACAAAGCTTTAATACCTGTGAGATTAATGCAAGAAAAAACGAGATACTGACAACAGGCCCTTGTAGGAAACATGTGACACAGGCACCCTCAGTCAGACTTAGAGTCTTATTACTCTGTTCCTTGGGGATGAGAGTTGAGAGTAAAAGTCTGCCATTAGTTCTTCATTAGGCTAATTGATAGCTGCTACTTGTTACATTTTGCTTGGGACTTAGGCGCATATATTAGCTAAGATATTCCCAGCATCCCTGAAAGACAGTTATTATCTACATTTATGGATGAGACTCAAAAGAATAAAGTAACTTGCTTCATGCTGCAAGTGAAGCAGCCACAAACTTTAGATTTAAGTCGTGATCTTCTTTAAAGGAATCTCATTTCTCACCATCTCAACTCTCCAGGCAGTGACATACATCCGTATTTCAGAATATTGGTTTATGTGCATCGGAACACTGCCCGCTATCTACCACCCCTGGTGCGAAACCAGATTTTTTTTTCTGTCATTCCTTCCACAGGCTTTTTTCTACTCCATATTTTCTTTCCTAATTTCTTTCCATATTTTACTCTTAAAAAGTCACCTTCTCTTCAGTGTCTCTGGTTTTCCTTTGCTGCATCATATCCAGCCGGAATTGTATATGTTTAACTATTCTGGGTTGGACTGTGCTTCCTCACCATGCCTCCTGTATGACTAAGCAAGGCACAGCTGAGTTTCCAATGTAACTCTAAAGATTTCTGTTGTACTTTCCTGTGCACATATTTATATTCACTACTGACAACTCCAGATCTCTCCAGGTTTTTGCTGAACCTCTTATATCTCCTTGTTAAGGGAGTCTTTCATAGGGTCAAGTCCATTTTGTTTTCCTATCAATTTATAGGAAGTTTATAGAAAAATCCAATGGATATATAACTCTTCAGTTAACCCTCACAACTGTTAAAGCTGTGACTCTTTTCCACTTTACTAGTGAACAAACAGGCCCAGGATGATTATGCAATGTGCAGCACACATATTAGGGTATCGAAAGGGACTCCAAAACTAGCTGCTAGCTTAAGAGCAGCCTAAAGGTTAAGCACAACTCCTAAAAGGAGTAAAGAATCACCCCTTCCCAATAAAGTCAAAGGCATGT
>PVIR01006776.1:39921-64361 GCA_004026965.1 Petromus typicus
AACTCACATCACAATCCTCCTGCCTCTGCCTCCCGAGTGCTGGGATTACAGGCGTGAGCCACCACGCCCGGCACTGTGGTATGTGGTACTGGTTGCTGCTGGGCGTGAGTCTCCACACCCAGTATTGTTATGTGGTTACCGGGAATCGAACCCGGGCCCTTGCGCTTGCAAGACAGGCGCCAGAACCACTGAGCTAACTCCCCAGCCCTGGAGTTATTTCTGTTCTTCTAATTTGTTTCATTTATCTTCGGTCTGGTTTTTGTTTTTTGTGGGGTTGTGTGTGTGTGTGTGTGTGTGTGTGTGTGTGTGTGTATGCATACACGCTTGTATCATGCTTTTTTTTAATCACAGTAGCTCGACAATATAATTTTGAGTCAATCATTGTGGTGCCTCTTGTCTTGCTTTCATAACCCAGAATTGTTTATGCTATTCAAGGTTTCTTCTGGCACCATATGAATTTTTGGAATGTTTTCTCTACTTCTGTGAGGTAGGTATGCTAATAGTATTTTCACTGGGGTTACGATAAATCTCTATAACAAATTTGGAAGTGCTACTATTTTTACTATGTTCTTTCTCACACAAAGCAAGAGATATATTTGCATTTTATGATATCTTCTTTGATCTCTTTCTTCAGAGTACAGTAATTTTAAATGTAAAAGTCTTTCAATTCCTTTGTTATACTGATATGTAAGTATTTCCATTTTTTATGCTGTTGTGAAAGGTCTTCTTTCCTTCACTTCTCTCTCAGTGAGTTTGCTATTTATGTACAGGAATACTATTAATTTCTGAGTGCTGAATTTGTATCAGGTGTGCTATTGAGTTTGGTTATTAAATCTAGAATTCTTTTGGTTGAGTTTACTATGTAGAGTAACATATCATCTATAAAAATTAATAACTTTTCCTTTGCCATCTTTATTTCTTTTATTTCTTTCTCTTGTCTAATTGGTCCACTAATGTTCTCACAACTATATAGACTAGGAGTGCCTATCATGGGCATTCTTGTCTTGATCCTGATTTTTAAAGTGAAAGCTTTCACTTTTTGACCATTTAGATGTTGGCTGTTGCTTTGTCACAGATGTGTTTTATCAGACTGAGGTCAAGATCACCTCTTCCAGTTTCCTATAGGGGTTTTATCCTGAATCAGTATTAGACTTTGTCAAATGTGTTTTCTGGATCTATTGATACGATCATGCGATTTTTGTCTTCAGCTCCATTAATATGGTGTCATGCATGCTTTTATAACCTCATCTCCATATATTTGTGAAGACCCATACATCATCAATCCATTTCCTCTCATCAGCTCATCTCAGTGACTTATAGACAGGCTTTCCCTATACCATACTGGATGTGGAGACTCACGCCCAACAGGCTTTCCCTATCTTTTCCCATCCCTTTCAGGATGTGTTCATCCTGAACACATGTTCTTTAAACATGCCATACTACCGTAGCAATTATTTTTAAAACAAATAGCAGAAAAGCAAACGGTAATATCAAATAGAGAGACATATTCTCAATGATGAATATAATCATAATGTATACATAAAATGAACCAATAAATTCAATTTTTTAAAAAGTAATATGATTTGACTGTAGATTTCAACTTAAATGCAAGTGAAAATAAAGTTCACTAGTAGAAGCTTATAAACAGCATGATTTCCTTAAAAAAAACCCCCATCTCTAGTCATCTTATTTTGATAGAATTTGAATAGCATCCTTTATATGAACAGGTTGGAAATAGCCATATTTAAAAATGTAAAATATCTGTCATTCTATTTTCCCCCAAGTATGGAAAAATTTCTAACTAAGGTATATATCTGCTTCCTCTTCACAATGCATGTTTTCAAGTGAAACTTACAGTTTTTGGCATATTGTAGTGATTAAGTGATCCAGTTAATTAGGACTCATTTGGCATTTTCCTCCAAAATCTCATTGTTTTGGGTCTTTAGATGCCCCTCTTGTGCCACGTTAGTAATAGCAAGTGAAAATATCAATATCTTAAGATGCAGCATTTCCAGGGGGCTGGGGAGTTAGCTCAGTGGTTCTGGCGCCTGTCTTGCAAGCGCAAGGACCTGGGTTTCTTTCCCCGGTCACCACATACCATACTGGATGTGAAGACTCACGCCCAACAGCAACCAGTACCACATACCACAGTGCCGGGCGTGGTGGCTCATGCCTATAATCCCAGCACTCGGGAGGCAGAGGTAGGAGGATTGCTGTGATGTGAGTTTGAGACTGAGCTCAGAGCCAGCCTGAATCACAAAGTGAGACCCTGTCTCAAAAAAAAAAAAAAAAAAAAAAAAAAAAGAAGAAGAAGAAGCAGCATTTCCACTCAGTTGCTACGTAAGGACCTGTTGTATGTCACCAGATGCACTATTGGGCCAAATTATGTACTATCTATAAAGTACACAATTCAGGTAAAACGCAGGCCAGATGTTCTTCACAGCTTAAAAGTTCAATTTTTCTATCTCTTACTAGAACTCACTATCAAACAGAAAATTTTATTTAAAGCTTCAAGTAAAACAAATCAAGTCAAGGTTATTTGCACTTAAACACTGATTTAAAAGCATAGAAGGAGTTACCTTCCTAAAAGAAGCATGCATATATCATCTTTTGCTTGCATCAATGACCCTTGTAATAACCTCAGTAATAGCCTTTAAATTGGGTGTCTGAGTTTCCGGAATTTGGATTGATTCCACTGGTTAATTAACATCATATGCTTCCAGGAGTTTAATGGAGCTGACCTTCAGGTTATCCATCAGCACATCTTCCCACAGATGCTCTGGATCACAGATATGTTAGTGGCTCATTAACAGAAAACCATTTTAAATATCTATACACCACAGACACTCTCTGACAGTGATGAGCCATTAATACCCAGTAAATATATCATTAATAATGAATTCAAATAGCAACTCTTCTCCTGACAGCATTACAAGTTCTTTGACAATGCCTGGGAATATTAAATTGTTCTCTACATGCTCTCTACACTCTATAATTAAACCCTAATGCTACTCTATCTAACTCTGAAGCTTTCAGACTGATATAAACTATGCTGTATTAGTTACTTACTGCTGCATAACAAATTATTTCAAAACTTAGTGGATTAAAACAATTAACATTTGTAATATCACAAGTGAGGAAGCAGTTGATTTGCTATTCTGGCCCAGAACCAATGAGGAGTTGTCTACGAAGATGTGAGAACCTCAGCTCTCTGCAGGTTTGACTTAAACTGCAGCATTATTTCGAAGGTGACTCACTCACTCTGTGAAGGTCACACTTTCTAGCCACAGGAATCTTTCCATAGGCATAGGGTTGCTAACTGTTTGGACAGCTACCTTGCCTCAAAATAAAAATTCCAAAAGAGAAAGCAAAGAGAAAAACATAATATGTTTTAGGGCCCAGTACCAGAAGCCATATATTATCATTTCTACCCTATTTTATTCATTAGAAGCAATTCATCAAGTATAACTCAGAGTTAAAAGGAGGTGAGTCATACTCTACATTTTGAAGACAGGAGTATTGAAAAATTTCTGGACATATTTTAAAACCCCACAATGCAAATGTATCTTCTATAAACAATGTTAAGTGCATGTGGCAGGCATCAACAGATATATTTTTGAAAACAGAAAATTAAATGGATGAATTTCACAGCATGTGAACTACATCACTACAGGAAAGTTATGTTTTTAAAGAAAAAGAAATGAGACTGTGAGGCTAAGGCAGAAGGATCATGAGTTTAAACATACCCTGGGCACCTGAACAAGATGATGTGAGAAAGTGAAAACAAAAACAAACAAAAAAACCAAATGGAAGCCCTGGATTCATCTCCCCCTACACACACATACACACATGCACACACATACACACACGCACACACATATACACACGCACACATGTACGCACACATGCACACACATATATATATACAAAGATGTTTTGTTGAGAAGAGAGAAGTAAGAGAGCTTGTTAGATACCTGTTATAGCTATTAAGTGTTTTGTCTAATATAGCTTATTTAAACCTCATAATAAACATAGAATAATCAATGATGTGTTAGAACTGGTTTATAAGAGAAATCGTTTCAGGTTCTATATTCAGTAGCACCATGTCAGATGTTTGAAATCAGTCATTATAGGAGTACTTATACAATAATAATAAAATGTAAAAATGAGTGATTCTCCCTATGTATGACGGGCTCTAATTTACAAATGAAGAAAAGTAGAACATGAAATATTTTTCGTGTTTGTTTTTAAATTTTTATTGACATTTTTCTTCACAAAGCGCCACAAGTTAGTACACGGGAACGTCAGAATTGGAGCTGAGGGTTGAAAGCGGCAGTAGTTTCAGGTTGTACCTGCCGCAGAGAGGGCTGGGTGCTGCTCAGAGCCCCACCTGTGTTCCTTACCGCTACACTGACACTGATGCACATGTGGAAATGCTAAAGACTAACTATGGCTAAGTAGCCAACCTCTTGTGATGGGAAAATAATTCTAATTAAATTGAAGAATTGAAAAAAGATTGGTGTGAATCAAAATTAAATTAAAAACAGGTAAAACTGTAGTTTAGGCAGAAAAATTTAGGTGGGTGCCAACATTCTGTTATAGGCGATTACTACAGAGTAGATAGCTGAAGCAATCTCAGTCTTATTTAAGCAAAGTGTAAGAAGGTATTTTCAGTAAGAAAATGTACAGTTTCATTTTTCTAATTTGACATTTGTTCCTCAAATACAATATTCATTACCTCTAGCCTAAGATAAACACTCTTGAAAAATCATTCCTTATTTATAAGATTTTACCTTAATTTGCATATTTGAAACATCCATATTCCACACATGCCTTCAGAGTTATGCAGAATTATCCTCGGTTAGACACCCACACAAAGCATACATCCTCTAAAATGGATGCTTACAACATGTAGAGGACAGAGAGGAAGGAAGGATAAACTGCCCTAGAGCAACTGTTTTCAACAATAACTTAGTAGGTCAAAAGTATCATATTTACAGACATTAAATAAGACACTAGAGATTACAGACACACACAATAAGCCACATGCAGGCTCACGTGGATGAAATATTACCACCATGCTAAAGATGAAAATGTGACAGGAAGTCACCATGGAGACAAGAGCAAAGACACCAGCTACTAACTCTGAATACCAATTAAGAGCTAACACTTCTTTATCTTACTGAAACTGGTTGCCAGGGCAACTCAGAGGATTGGCTCAGGTTACCAAGTTAATGACAAACCAAATCCAAAAAAGATTCTTGAGAATGTTATGGGACTTAAAAATATTTATTAAAATTCTCCCATGAGTATGTCCTCAATGTACATCCATTTGAGTAAAAAATGACTCAAATAAACAGGACACCTCTGTGTAAATACTATATCTTTTCTCTAGTGTGAAAAACTGAAGGTATAAGATGAATGCCAAAATGTATGATAGGTAATGTGAAATTAAAAAAAAGAAATAAAGAAAAATTGATACTAAAAAAAGGAAACAAAACTTATATATAGGAGGTAGGGGTTATAGGGAGAGCAGGATCTGCTGGAGCAAGGTGCCATTATTTAGGGACCTTATGAAACATAGCAAGGCCTGTAGTTCACACTCTCAGAGGGACAAAAAGTCACTAAAATGAGCAGAGCACATTGCATTTTAGAATTTCTCAGGCTTCTGATGACAAGTTAGAACCTAATGGAATAACTCACAGCTGACAGGCTGGTGTTGTGGGACAGGGCGGCCAGAGCACAGGTGCTGAAAGTTATCTAATGTTTGGTAAACACTTTCAAGACATGACAGGTAGTATGTTGGTCTGATATTCTCTCTTTACTTTAACTGGAATTAATTATGAGTTTCAGTAAATTAGTTGTCTGTGACCAGCCAATTCATGGTAAGTATGGTAATTTTATTTTCATGAAAGTGATTTAGAATACTAATAAATAAGAATAAATTATTTTCTTGTTATGATTTTATTTTTACTACCCATTAAAGTTATAAAAATTAAATAACCTAATATGCAAACTATAAAAATATGTAATTAAAAATCTTAAAGAAAATCACTGTCTTAGTGAAGGACTATCTTTCCTATGTGCTATTGCCCAAAAACTACAAAATAGTAATTTCTGAGGTTGTTATTGAAGAAAAAGTGTATTACATGTAGTGAGTTGTTTAAAAAGATCCAATATATTTATGCCATTGTTCTTTCAAATAAAGTTCAGAATATCATAAAACTGCACACTTCCTAATGAGGACATTTTTTGTTTCACAAAGCATTACCTTCAATGCATTACTCTTTCTCATGAGACATAATAAAACTGTTCTGGTCTTTAATAAAAAGAATCAAAGAACTGTCAAGTTGACAGGCCTGAGATATCAATCAAAAGACCTTGGTTATTCTTGAACCTTAAATAAATATTCCTGGAGTCTAAGAAATAACAATATTCCATGCACATACCTAGTTTTAACATTTTGAAAATTTGGGGCTGGGGGTGGTCCCAGGGATCAAACTTGGGACCTCGCACTTTCCACACAGGCACTGTGCCACCCAAACTAGGGGGCCCATACCTGGACCCCCAAACTCGGAGTTTAATTCAAGATGGACACTGAAATCTTAAAAGTAAAGAAGGTCATAGCTTTTACATATCTGAATTTGTGGATTCATGTATATGAATGGGGCTTTGCTGGTGAGATGTGCACCCTAAAATAAAAGGAGTACAATCAATATGCTGACTCCTGGTAGTGAAATAACATGAAATAACCACTTTCCATTGCTCATGTAACCTTCCACTATTCTTGTTAGAACATACGAACTTGTCCTCATCACAGTCAGATGGCAGGTCATATCATACTCCTCTGTACCTTAGCATTGCAGGGCTGACACACAGCACATTTTACACAAAATGACTTGAGACCCTAAAGTGCCTTGTAAATATAGTGAATCTTGTTTTAAACTAGATTTGAAGTAAAAATTACCAAATAATATGGATGTCAGAAAAACTGACAGATGAATATATGGAGAACTGCAAACATGGCAGGCAAAAATCTTTAAAATATTTCAGGATCATAAATGAACCTATTAGAGGCCTACCCACTGAAATAGAAGAAGTTTAAAAGCAAAAGTTCTCTTAAGAGGCTATGAAATGAGAAGAAAAGGTATATTTTCTCTCACAGGAAAGTTCCAGAAAGATGGAAGCACTTAAGTACACCACTTTGAAAATAAACATGTAGTATTGCTGAGACCAGCAAGAATCTCTATAGGAGAGTCAGCAATTCTGAGTTTCTTAAGAGGTGACAGTTGTCCTCTGAAAGCTGGCTGCCCAACAGCTGTCTTCTACTCTTTTTAGTCTGGGATATGGAAAGCTGTGAGGACTCCTGTATAAAAACATTTCAATAAGTTAATTTCATTGTTCATTAATTAACTGTTCAACTGTGAACACTGCAATGAGCGTTCCACAATTTGTTGCTGGTTCCAATAGAATTCATGATCTTGCCATGAGATCACCATGGTGAACACCAATCACAGCAGTACTGAGGCTCTAATAAATAAGCATGGTTGACAGAATGCTGGAGAAAACACTGGGCAAGATGGGTGTTGCTTTATTCTAGTATATGAATACATTTGACCTTGTCTTTAAAACAATGTATTGGTACATTTAGGTATAAATATGATGACATTCATCACTGGGATCTCATACCTGTACATGACATATCTTGTTTCTTATTTTTACCACATTGCTCTGCTCTCCTTCAACTTCTCCATCACTCCTGACTTACTGAGGTTTTGTTTCTGCTTTTTCCTTCTTTTTCATATTTTTCTTTCCCTTCTTACCTTTCCCTCATCTTCCTCCCCCCAGTTCCTCTTTCCTTTTGAATATTTTCTTCCTATTGTACAAAATCTATTATGAATTGTGGTCTTCATTTACTCATTAAGTTTGTCACAGCAGAAAATCAATTCAGTATTTACACATGTCCTATTTTTTTCATTTATGAGTATGGCCTCAATGTGCATTCATTTAGCTATAAATGTCTCTAATTTATCATTTTTTATGGCTGAGTAACACTCCATTCTATTAAAGTCACCTGTTTATAAGCAACTGATCTGTTCCTAAGCTTAACTATTACAGACTATACTGCTATAAACATGGGTCAGCATATATAGCTGTGGTATGATGCTTTTAATTCTGTTATGTCTGTACCTTTCAGGGAAATAACGGGGTCATCCATTTGAGCTCTTCAAGAACAAGAGAGCAAAAGGAGCCAAGTGCACAGACTCTGGACCCAACCACATTGAGTTTCAATCCCAGCTGAGCCATTCACAAGCTATAGGAGCGCTGGAAAATTCCTCAGTTCCTCAATGTCCCTAGTGGACAAAACATGTACACTAATAGTGCTGTGATACAGGTTTACTTGGAAGTTAAGCAGCTATGATGAGTGTACAAAATAAAGATAATCACTTAGTCTATGCAAGTATTTAACTGGTATAATTGGCCATGAGAAAAATAATATAATTTAGCACTTCTTTTTTAAAAGGCATATTAAACTAATCATTCTTGTAAATATCTGAATATATGTGTGTGTTGTTATTGAGTTCTCACTATATACCAGATCTTGTTATAAACAATGTACATATTTACATCATTTAATATAAAAAATATTTCTTTTTTTTTTTTTATTTGAGATAGGGTCTTGCTTTATATTTCAGGCTGGTCCTGAACTCAGTTTCGAACTCAGAAATCCTACTGCCTCTGCCTCCTGAGTCCTGAGATTAAAGGTGTAAGCCACCATGTCTGGCACTGTGGTATGTGGTACTGATTGCTGGTGGGCATGAGTTGTCACATTCGGCATTGTTGTGTGTGGATATCAGGAATCGAACTCAGGCCCTTGTGCTTGCAAGGGCAGAGCTGGAACCACTAAGCTAAATCCCCAGCCCCTAAAATTTTTTTTATTAAAACTCAGAGAAATGCAAGTTCTTCTATTTAATTTTTTTCTTTTTCATTGGAAATCTGCTTTCACTCACTGAAATAATTAGCTCCTGAAAGACAGGTAAGGTTCCCACTCCTCAACATTGGGATAATAAGTAACTTATGCCCCATGGAGATGATATACTGAATTACGAAATATGTGTGCAATTTGATGATCTTACTGTTCAAGACTGAACCATGCATTGTATTTTGACTGTTAAGAAGACTATTTCAAACATGGACTAACTAAAGGCCAGATTGGATTCATGCTAATTTAGGGTCAAATTAAGCTAATTTAAACAAACGCACACATCCCTCACCCAAAAGTCATGCTTACTACCCTTTTCTCCCCGCCACGCAGGAATGTCCCAATCTGTTCTTGAATCAGCGTAACTAGCAACTTAGGTCACCCTGCCTCTGAAATAAATACTAATTAAAGAACATTTTCGTGCCAGTAAACACTTGCCTCTTAAACCAGCACTTTGCAATGTGTTATCACCTGGTTCTATGAAAAATGAACTGTATGGAGTAGCTCCTGAGGTCCACCGGGGTAAATATTTGCCCCTTCCCTAGTGGATGCTTTTCATACAAACCCTTTGTAAATATAGCTCACAATTGTCAATCGAAGCTCAAGGAAATGAGTTTCTGTGGAGAAAACAGAACTGTTTGCTTATTCCCACAGATCCGGCAATTCTGTTCTCTCCTTTCGGTACGTGGTGACAGAGCATTCAGGGTGGACAAAAACATTTCCCCCCCGGCACGTTCTCTTCCCTGGCCTATGTTAAGCAGAGGCTACATTCATTTATAGCTATTTCAAGGACAGAGTTCAAGATTATTTCAAGGGCTCTTGCAACATTTGCTATTGCAAGGCGGCATGGCAATGACATCCCGCATGGGTTGCCTGGAAGATTTAAACCTACAACACCTCTACAAGTTGAGCAAACTCTCATAATTATAAAACACACACTCTTGCCATCTAGGAGCCTTAGAAAAACAACTCAAAAACAATGTACACTTTCCCCATTTCCTTTCGTATAAACTTCCTCAGAGCACTCTCAGGTTTCTTGATAGCAGAAGGAGGTTAAATAAATGTTGAAAACAAACCAGTAGACTTGCTGGGCTGGATTTTTGAATGACCTCCACATTCCAGCACAGCCACTTCTTTCTGATGTGCTGTTTTTAAACTTCAGATATTAAAGCAGTTGGTAAACATTAACTCACAGATCCTCTCAAAAATCATACTGGGTGGCAGACGACTTAGTTGCTAAGTGGTAATGTGCCCACAGGCCTTGGTTTGGAAATCATGACAGGCAGTTAGCTATGCCCACTTCAGACAGACATTTCACAGTCTAGTGCTACAGCTCAACCGCTTTGGTCAGAACCTGCTTCTTTGTGAAGACTCAACGAAGTTTTGAGGAATGGACAAAATTGCATGTAAATAACATAGTCTGTTGTTACTTCAGTGATATACCTGACAGTCTAAATCTGGAACAGAAGTGTTCAAATGAGTAAAAAAATATAATTTTCAACATTTTTGTGAAGAAGAACAATATGTGTTTCTGGAAGTGGAACTGTAATCTTAGTTCTTTAAAAAACAATTGAATAATTTCTAGAAGTTTTCCTCTTTATCCTCTAAATCTTCTTGTGTTACAATTTGTTTAATACTTTCTGGAGATAGTACTGCTAGATGTGAAGCTGAGAGTTCAAAATTTATCCATTGACTGTGACACAATTTTTAGTTTTCATCAACCTTGTAAGTTTCCATGAAATGAAAAGAACCACATGGTCATGAACAAGGCTTGCCGGCGAGAGTCTTTTCTGCTTTAATACCCTTTGGTGGCATCTGCTTTTGCTGGACATCTGATTCACTGTATGCTTCTGCCAGTCACCAGCCATTGGCTACTGGGGCTGTTTCTGCTACTGGGAAGCCTACTTTGGTGATGTTTCAGAACGAGTATGCTGAAAATCTCAAAGCAATAAGTCCATTGAATGTTCACAGAAAAACAAAGAGAATCCTTTGTCTTCCTTTACTGTTAAACTGCAGGACATGGGTACTTATGTTATAAAAGCCTAAGTGCCTTACGGAGAACTTAGCAAAAACAGCCATTTTGCAGTTTATTCACGTATTATTTCCCTTCCCCCAACTCTCCTGAGGACCCAGACTTCCTCCACGTGGAGCTTCCGCGACTGTGCTGCTCCTCCTGGAGGTTTGCACCTGCACATCTGACCCCTGCTATCAGAGCCAGATTATTCTCCTGTTTCCATAACAGCTTAAGATCACCCCTCTCCTGGAGGATGTTCTGTCCCTTTGTGAATCACTTTTCCTGACCAGTCTCACTAGTTGACTAATTAAAGGTGGGAATCCAAGCATCCTCCAGCTTAATACAAAGACAGTGGTCCCTGGTGTGACAAATGGAAGCAGCATTTGAAAACATGGAGTAAGAATCCTGATGATGAGCATTATTTTTTCTTTGCTTCCATTTTAAAGAAGAGGCGGTGAAGCAGTCGACTCACCTAGTCTAGCTGTGTTCCATGGCGGCCACCATAACCGTGTATTCTGAGTTGACACTGTTGGCAGCTGATGACCATCCTGTCCACGTGGCCTGGAAGGCACACCCATGACCTCGTCTCCACAGCCACAGTGCCCTTTAATTCACCAGTCCTAAAAGTGTTCATTCAATGGGAGGGTGAAAATAGACCCTTTATTCTTGCTGGGATATCTCAGGAGAAGCTACTGGCCAAGGCAGGCAGACACACGACAGCTGCCTTGCTTTCAAAACAACCCTGATCTGCTTCCAGAGATTTAGAAAAGTCCAAGCACGAACTATGTTTTACTTAGCAGCTCATGTCATCAAAAGCCTGTTTTCAATCACGCACCAATTTTCAAAGGGTAATTGCTTTTTTGTATCACTTGATTACATTGTGAATGTGTCTTTTTTCAGTCTTTTGTGAACCTTTCTTTGCAAGTACACTCACAGGCTTATTTCACAGTGAAAATCTTAAACATTGTTATGTATAACTGTGACAGATGGAATTAGAGGAAATGTAAAGAACTATATAGCTCAGCATAGCAATAAAGAATTTTTAAAGTTGTAAGTAAAGAAATCTAGTGGAGGATTGTCATAAAGCACTAGGCTGCAAATATTTCAACCCCATTATTTCAAATAATTGTCATTCTTGAACTGCAAGGGAAGTTCAGTTTAAATGAACTTGAATTAAGCAGCCTCCCTTTATTTTCCAGTGACATGTTCTGTAGACGCAAAAGACAACTATAAACCCAGAAAGCTGAGCCAAGATTATATTTGCAATAACTAAAACTAAAACCATCTCTAGGATGCCTTTAAGACAATGTCCAGACCATATTTAAACTCTTCTTCATTTCTGTGTAATTTTAGATTTGGGGATTAAAGCTTATTTTCACAACATCTTTGTTATTTATACAATACATACAGATTGTTTTCAGTTCAGGAAAAAAATGCTATTAAAAGTTGAAAATTTTGTAAAGAATAAATTATTGTGAGTTGTAGTAAATTTAGGAAGTGTAAGTTCTGTAGTCAGGACTGTGATCACTACACTGTGTTTCTTTGTTTTACTTTTTGAAAGTAATAAGAATAGCAACTATAAAGTTATAATCAAAAAAAATGTTACCTTCCTGTTGGGCTATGTAAAATATGCTGCTAATAGTATTATTTAGTATGTAAAATATGCTGCTAATAGTATTAATATGTAAAATATGCACGCATCAGGATAGAATGACCTCATATTTATAAAAGAGATTAAGGTTTAATACTTTCATCTTATCCTATCACTTGACAAACACAGAAAAAAATACTAGTTTTTGTTTTGTTTTGTTTTGTTTTGTTTTTGATGAAGAAACTAAATAAAGCCCAGAGAACTCTGTAGCTTAAAATGATGCAAAAAGTCATAAATTCCTTCTCCTTAAAGTGGTATCTGCCACACATCAATCATCAAGGGTTCGGGGGAAGAAGTGAAATGATCAGTACAACCCCTTTTGTAAGGAAAACTCTCTTTTCCCCGTCTCTCCTCACAACACAAACTTTAAGGACATGTCACCCTAGGAAGTAAATGAAATAAATACTTGTTCATATCTTATCACTTGAAATGTAAGAAAATCAGACTAGCCTGGTTTTATAAAACCGTAAGTGCTAGTGGTTTAAATCATTCAAATACAAACTCTTCAAACTGAATGGACATACTAATATTCTGTTACTCTATACACACCCATTTTTAGTTTTTCGGTGTAATTCTTGAGTGAAGGCTGAGGAAGAGTGTGATCCTGGCCTTCCCTCCACCCCTCTAAGGACACCTCTCTCTGCTAAATGAGGACAAACCCAGGAAAGTTATCTGTCACAGAAAGGACAGAATTTTCTCCACAGTCTCTGAATACCTGATACTAACAGCTCAGGCAAGAATGCAAGGCCAGTAGATACGTAGTGACTAATACACCACTGACAATTCTGAGATTCACCCCGCCTGAACAAGTTCTCAGAAATCCTAGAGGTCAATTTACATGTACAATTTGATCTCACACTATGTCTTTTTTTAAAAAAAGATCAATTTTGTTGGTAAATTTTAGGTATTCATATGATCTCATTCATCGTTGAGAATTTGTACCTGCTCATATCTTGGTTCTTATTTTTTCCATTCCCTTGCCCTTCCTCCTACTCCTTCACTCTCTCTATATATAAGCTTTGTTTCTTTTTTTTTCCATTTTACCATGCAATTTTTTCTTTCTCTTCTTTTTTCTGAACCCCCCAGCTCCCTTGCCCTTTGAATATTTTCTGCCTATTTCACAATACCTATTGTATATGTTAGACCTCATTTCTCACACCACATCTTTAATAAGAAGCACTGAGTTCAATAGAAGAGCACACAGACTGTCCTGGCCTGTCGTCTCCAGCCCTAAAAGAAGTCCCGCTGAAGGGGGTGGCTAGAGCAGCTGACGAAAGCAAAGGTGAGTAATACATGTGAGGTTCCTTCCGGTAAAGTGAAGTGCTATATGCAGTTTATTATTTTTATTGATTCAACTCCTTTAAAAATAAAACAGAAACTAACAGAGGCTTTCCTGGGTACATAAACACATGAGCTCATGCTTCCACTTATTATAGTTATATGTGTAGGAGGCTGAGCTGAAGGCAAGAAAAGAGGAAAGTTTAGACAACAAGGTAATAATAAATGAGTGCCAGAGTGATATCAAAAAGATAACATTCTTACTAAGTTTTTGAATAATTAGACTAACCCTGACATTTTAAGATAGTCATCTGTATCATATAATAAGAAAGTTCATCACAGTAACAAGTATGCTCTGAGGAATAAGGGTTTAGAGAAGAATCATGCAGCTGGCAGAGGTCATGTGACATCAAGAGGGTTCATACATGAGGGTACCATCCGCTGACACACCGGACTTCATGTTTAGAGGGACCATGCTTGGTTTAATGCTTTATTGTCTTGATCCTGTCAGAGTTAATAGTGCATGCACAAGGCGCCCTGCATTTTTAGATTCCACTGGGAATCACAAATTATAAAGACAATTCTGAGCATCAAGCCAAGTCCTAGGGAATGGCCATGATAGCTGCCATTTTCTTTCTTTGGAGAGAAAATGCATGGAAGAAAAATAAAGCAGTATAAAAGTATTTTTCATTGATCATTTTGAAGACAATAAAAATGGCACTTCTAAGAGTACAGACAAAGTGTTTGGCTCTTAGGGTGTTGGGAAGGAACGTGGATATCAAGAGGCCACAAGCCATGATGAGCAGAGCATCAGAGAGTTATATAAAGATTTCCCTACACTTACCACATCAATTACAGCCTCACCTCAACATCTTTCTCCAAAACTACTCTCTTGCTTCCAAGTCCTGTGCTTGCTCTTCAGTCTTCCACAATTTGATTTTGTGTGTCTAACAACAGACGCTCAAGATGACAGTGGCTTCTTCACCACTGTACCCTTCAGGGCTGACAGACTAAGGCAGTGATACCGAAGCTCTCACTGAGCTTTCACTGATAAAAACAGCCCTCTGCAGCACACTGCCATGCGCTCACTGCTTCTGCTCCAAGGGATTAATTATTTCCAGCACTTTCAGTTATAAATCAAGTATTATGAAGTAAGTTGTACACACAAAATAAAAGGTATGTTGGGGCTCTGGTTCCTCAGACTGGGACCTCTTTGGGAATTAGAATTGCTATAAATCCAATCAAATTAAACTGAACTCATTAGAATAGACCTAATAATTATGATTGGTGTCCTAAAAGGGGGAAATCACACAAAAATAGGCAGAGGAACAGTGTACACAAAGACATAGTGGTGTGAAGAGATGTACCAAGAAGCAGGACAGAAACTACCAAGTAATATGTGGACCAGACCCTTCCCTCAGGAGTAATCAACCATGCCAATACCTTGATTTAGGATCTTCAACCTCCAAAGCTGTGAGACAATAAATTTGTGCTGTTGAAGCTACTTTGTTACACGATCTCTAGCAAACTGATACATAAAATATCTTAAGAAGTTTAAAGGCCTTCACAGTAATGGTTCTCAAGTACAGTATCTCAGTATAGTACATGTGAAAGCAGTTTGTAGGGTCCATGAATTATTGTTCTAAGTAACAGCTGCAGTTATAAAATATTTTGAAAGAGCTTCTTTTCTTATAATGTAGAAATTGGTGAATATTCCCCTATAATAATGTCCATGACTCACTGACTTCAATAAGATGCATTATTTTGAATGCTTTTTGAAATATATAGAAATGCAGAGACCATCCTTGGCATTGCAAATCATCCTGGATATGCTTGGTCAGGAGGCCAGCACATCTGACTAGTGTTTGGTCTGTGGTTACACAGGGGAAAATATTTTTAACTACTCTCTTTACGATCAACATTCAAGCTAACCTTCTAATTATAGTGCATTTATTTTGAAATAAGTTGCCTCACTTGGCGTTCTGTTTTCTGATTTGTTGGTTTTCTCATTTGTTGTTTGTGACATATTATCTCTCTTGCCAAATGATGGAATTTACAGCAATTCAAGCTATTTCTAAATATCTACATGATGTTAGTAAGATACAGTAGTCTAAAAGGAAATAGTTTACCTGAGTGTGACAGTACAGGCCTGTACTCCCCTCACTTTGGCAGGGTAAGGCACAATGGTCACAACCTCAAGTCTAGCCCAGGCAACTTAGGTAGGCCTGCCTCAAAACAAAAAAATTAAGGTCTGGGGATGTAGCTCAGTATGAAAGTCTTAGATTTATTCAAATACCATTAACTAATTAGTAAACAAAAGAAATAAATTTACCTTAACTAATACCATATAAATACATTGAGCTTATTTTCTCTTAAAATAAGAGATTTGTTTAAAATCTTAAACCTGGTGATGAAGTGGTTCCTGCTATATCAATAATTTAATAAATATGTTTTGAATCAAGACATTTAATGAACATATAGTCTGTGTATTTCCTGGTCATTACTGAATCACTGAAAATTATTAGTTTATTGCAGGCTTTTAGCCAGTTTATATTTGTCATAGTTAATAAAAATCTTATCAGGTTTTTAAAGATATTTATCAGTAACATTATTTAAATGTTAAAAAAACAAACAAAAACATGGAAGAGACTTCTCTCCAAATGAAAAATCTCCAATATACTTTCATTAATCTTCAACATTTACTTTGCTTATTTTAGTCATATTTAATATCTTCCAACTTAAAAGTCATACTCATAGTAATATGTAATGTTTTGGACTTTTAGGGTTTATAGAAGTTATCATTTTTACAGAATAGAGTAAGTAATTGTTTCTGTGAATTTTTTATTTTAGATAGGAGTGAAACTCATTTTACTGTAAATTAAATTTCACTCAAAAGTTCTCTGTAATAATATTTACATATGAAAAGCAATCACAACTTTCCACATTGAACATGAAAATGCAAAAATTTAATTCACTTGAAGTTAATTCTTTTTTAAAAGAAAATATTTCAAAAAATTTAAAATGACAGTTGATTTAGTAACAACAGATATAAAATGACAGGTGAAAAGTTAACGTGCTTAGAAATTCAAGTTAACCCACCTTTTCTTTACCAGTTGTTCAAACACACATCAGCTCAGAGCTGGGCATGGTGGTGCACACCTGTAATCTCAGCACTCTGGGAAGCTGAGACAGGAGCATCAAAAGACTGAGTCTGATGCAGGCAGTGTAATGAGTTGGAGGGAGCCTGTTTCAAATTAAAAAGTGAAAATATCAGAATGTGTCTTGGTGTGAAGCCTCTGGGTTCAATCTCATTAATGGAAAAAAAATCAGTTGAATTTGTTTTTAATTTTGAAGGCTTTTATTTATTTTTATGACATGAAAAACAAGTCCTAAACTGCAATTGTGAACATTTAAGTACCCCATTTTGGAGTAGCTTGCTTAGTTTTAATTCCTAATTTTAAAAATCTAAATTCAATATAATAGTAATGTATTTTGCTTTTAATTTTTTGTTTCTTTGCATGTTGTAAAGTCAACTTCACATCCTACTAAAGATTTCTTATTGTGTGTATATATATCTTACAGATAAAGCCAAGATCACTGAGGAAAACGTGGAGAATTGTTGTACTTCTCACTGTCATTAATGTTTATATTACAAACTCAATGTACTTTATGCTTTCTGTCATTCAACACTGATAGTTATGAGTTTAAATAAAACAATTACAGTGATAAAAACATCCAAAGCTAAGTAATGAAAACAGAAATAGAGGCCCTCAACTGAGCAATGACAACAGGCATGACTAATCGCCAGCCTCCTGTAGGCTCTCATGTTCTTAGATTTTAAAAATGTTATAATAATATAATTGTTTTAACATCAGATTAGGATAACTCTGTAAATGCATTTACCCTCTTTTCCTCAAATGCCTTGAGATGAGGAAAATTATGTATGATTTTTTGAATGAAATGCAATTGAAATGGTTTCAAAAAGATGTTTCATGGCATTCTAGAAGTCATGAAACTTATGCCATGCAGAAATAAAGAGGGGGTGAGAATGACAGATAGACAAGGATAGAAAGCATCACAGCTCCATGCGCACACAGGGGATGGAGGATTGCCAAGCTGTGTGGGGGATGGTTGCAACTGAGAACTGACCAGTATAGCAAGCAGGAGGCCTCTTAGGACAGTAGGAATGGTCCTAATGTGTGTGAGTCCTTGGAAAAAACAGTTTTCCTTGAACTAAGTGGGAGAATGAGTAGAGAACAAGGCAGTGCTATCGGTAAGCAGTGATCCCAGCAAGAGATAAAGCTGTCATAGCTGGAGACAGCCCCTTAGATGTTCTAGCAAGTCATGTGCCACCCACCGTAAGCCAGATTTGAAATCAGTGGGCGTTCATTGATGGATAGGCATCACTTTGTAGATACCAACATGAAAGGGGAGATGGACTGTATCAACCTTCCACCAGGAGACAGTGGATATCTAAGGTGGGTAAACCAAGAAACAGAGCTGAAGCCATGTTTGTAAACTCATGATGAGCACCAGAGAGGTGAAGCGCCAGCATTTTTACAAGGGAAGGACTAGGGCAATGTGTCTGGGCTGGGGTTAGGCAGTGGAGCAGGCTGTTACTCTTCAGTTGTGTTCTGCTGTTTTCCACAAAAAGCTTAATCTTTTCTTTCTTGTTTCACAACATACATACAGGAAGTCAGCAAATTACTGACAATGTAACTCAAAGAATAGCCACTTTCTTCAATTATAAAATACACATACATATATATTTAAACAAGCCATCATGCTTGTATAAAATAGAAAGAAATTCAATAAAGATATTTTTAAATCAGTAACAACAGAACTTCAAATTTTCTTGCAAAGGACATTAAAAGAAGTGAGTGGTCTTGTGTGAGAACTATGGTACTTAAGAGCATAAAATATGTTTGAATGTACTATAATAGGAAAATTCTTCATTACAGTACAGGACAAGAATAAGCAACCATAAAATATACCAATTTTTCTAAAATTGATCTACAAAACCAATTTTGAAACTATGACAATTAAAAAATAAAACTCAAACATGTGATTCTTGAATGCCTCTGACAGATATATAAGAATAGCTAAATTGGGCTGGGGATTTAGCTCAGTGGTTTCAACGCCTGCCCTGCAAGTGCAAGATCCTGGGTTCAATCCTCTATAACCACATACAACAATTTTGGGTGTGGTGACTCAGGACCACCAGCAATTAGTACCACATACCACAGTGCCAGGCGTGGTGGCTCACACCTGTAGTCCCAGCACTCAAGAGGCAGAGGGAAGAGGATTGCTGTGAGTTCAGTACTCATATGGGCTACATAGTGAGCTCAGGGACAGCCTGAACTACAAAGTGAGGCCCTATCTCAAAAAAAAAAAAGAAAAGAAAAAGAAAAAAAAATTAGAATAGCTAAATATTTTCTCTTTGAAAAATTCTGAAGGGGACTTAGCCTACAGAGGATAAAATTATACCAATTGTATGACTAATGGTACTGGACAAGATTAATAGGTTAATTGAAGAAAATAAAGATATTTTCCATAAATAGAGACCATCTTATATAGTTCAATGGAGAAATTATACCTGTTTTTTAAAAATCAAGTTTCTACCTCATATCAAATGTGAAAGTAAATGAACGGATGGATTAAAACCTACTTTAACAATTCAAACTACAGTGCGTTAAAAGATAGAGCTAGGTATGGTGCTGCATGCCTGTAATTCCAGCCCTTCAAGGGTTAGGCAGGAGGATCATGAATTCAAGGCCAGCCTGAGCTACACTGCAAGTTCAAGAACCACATGGATTACAGAGTGAGACTTTATCTGAATAAAAAAAGTTCTATTAGAAGACAATGGGGGAAGTGTCTTGGTAGTGCAAAAGCATTATATCTCAAATATATACAAATTGTACAAGAAAACATATGTTCTATGAACATCTAGATATTTTTAAATTGATTACTACTAACAGTTTCATTATCTGGTCTAGCAATTCTCTGACCTAAAATGCCTTAATTTGATCTTTTATATTTTAAAATCACTGCTGTGTTTTGAAACTGTAGATAAAATTATACATTTTTAGAGCATCTGTTACACTGGAAAGAATCACAGCTAATCTCTAGTAGCTTTCTCTTTATAGAATCCTAAATCATGGGTATATTTTTCTTGTTTCCTTAGATACCAAATGTGCCCATCCTACCTATCTTCTTGCTAAATTTAATCAAAACTTGGAACTTTAATTAACAAAGCTTTTCTTTTTTCCCACCCTGAATTTTGAGAAGACCTAACAGTACATGTAAAATTCTTCACTTATTGTCTGCCACAGGTCTGATGTTAAAATAATGACATCTATTATGAAATAAAAAATTTTCAAAGGGAGAAGGGGGTTAGGGATAAGTAATGAAGGGAAAGAAAAAATCTGATGGTAAAAAAGGAAACAAAGCTTATGTATTTAGGCGCAGGGGGCTGTAGGATGGGCAGAGGAATGGGAAAAATAAGAGTTAAGTCGGATCATATACTGGTACAAATTCTCAATATTGAGTGTGATCATGATGTGTATATAAAATGCACCGATAAAATCAATTTTAAAAAATAATAACAGCTGTGTAACCCAGCTTCCCCTTACTACAATTACTACCTGAGATAAACCAGCTTATAAAGAGGACAAGTTTATTTTGAACTGCTGACTTTCAGCAGCATTGGAAGTTCGAGTCCATAGTCAGATGGCCCCATGAGTCTTGGGCTTGTGGTGAGACAGTGAGTGATGATGGAGGGTATGTGAAAGAGCAAAGCCACCCATTGCTAACCAGAAAGAGAGGAGGCAGAAGGTTCCCCTTCCTGAGAGCACACTTACTAGCTGGAAAACCTCCCACCATATTCTGTCCCTTAAAGTTTCACTGCTTCCCAATGGCACCAATCCGGGGGCAAAATCTTTAATATATGAGCCTTGGGGGACACCAAAAACCCAAACTGTAGCAGTATAAATTATAGATTTCTGCTACTTGTTTGCATAACATAATCATCATGAAAGTAGGCCTTAAATAATCACAAACTTAGAATGACTATTTACAAAATGATTAAGTTGTGTCTTATACTGGTACAAATCCCCATTATGGAGTGCAATCATGATGTGTATATTTAATGTACCAATAAAGATAATTTTTTTAAAAAATGACACAACACCAACTAAGCATATTCAAAGGGATTTGCTCACAAAATAGATACAATCTTCCTATCCTTGTTTTACAGATAAGGAAACTGAAACTTTGATACTTTCAATAATTTATTCACGTTCACACAGTGGAAAAACTGGGAGGGAAGCCAAGCAGTCTGCCTCCACGGCATGGATTTCGCAGCCCAGAATAAAACCAACAAGTGCTTTATTACTATAAAATCGTTACTGGACAGAAACACCCACGAAGGAGTTGTTTACCTTTTCCTGTTTATTATTACCATTTACCATAAAAGACAATTAGTGCATCACCTTTCCTACAGCCTATAACAGAATCAGAAGTTTTCTTTCAGTTTTCATTAGGGTCACAACTCAGCACGGGAGAGATTCATAATCAAATAAATGAGACAGGATTTTACTGAGAGAGGATTTGCTGCAATAAGCCACCCTTCAATATTATTCAAAAATCACTAGTCATGAGTCAAGCATGCTAGCATTAATGCTTGGTAGTCTCAGCTGCTCTGGAGGCAGAGATAGGAGGATCACTTGAGCCCAGGAGATCAATGCCACCCTGAGTAACAGAGTGACACCCCATCTAAAAAATGTATAAACCACTAGTCGTTCTAATTAAAAATCAAATGTGGCCTATGGACTTCCATTTTGGTCCTGATTTAACTTCTTATCCCTCTTCCAAATTTAATTTCCTCACCTGCAGTCAAGGTTATAATTCTTCAACTTGATTTCCTTCTGCTCATTTATGTGCTATATAGCTGCCTGGAAAGCCATTATCAGAGGATGTCTCTCTCTTGCCAAGGAAAGGCTTCAATTGCAGAAGGCTCACATTGCTTCAGATTGCATCGATGTGTTACATCCATAAACCATGTAGAAAGAAGTAAGAAAAGAAAATGCTTCAGAGGCACTGCAGTAGTGACACAGGACTCCCACAGAGTCCTGACTATAAAGTCATCCCAGAAGCGAGTTGTTTATTCTCGTGATTACAGTGACAGGGTGATATTTTATCTGGTTTTACAGAGTGTACTACATGACAATAAGAAATCTGAGCAAGGTGCTGACAGAAGCTGCTGCATGTCTTAGGCTTCAACATATTTTCTCTTCTGTTCATTTACTGTATCTTAGATATTCAAATCTAAAAGGGCCCTGCAGCACTTATTGGCCCTTTTTCTTGTCTTAAAATAATTCTGCAATGCTGCTCATTTATCTATGTATTTGTTTTTACTTCTCTTTCAGAAACCCCAGTCACTGTTTCAAATATAAGTGCTTCAGTTAACACTGCATTTACCTTCTACCCACTGCCTAAAAGCTCAGAGGAAGCTGACTGCATATGATGATTACACTTCAGTAGATATTTAATTTTTATAATGTTTACCAGGTTTGACAAAAACTGGAAAAAAATGGAAAAAATTATGAAATAGTTGGAATGCGTGGCTTCTGCACTGGCCAAATAAGTCCTGCTCTGCTCTCAACTTCAGCAGTGTTGGTTGTTTCATCCTTCTTCAGAGTTTCACAAATTTTAAAGCTACTGATGCCCACTATTGTCAAATGGTTCTGTTTCTTTCTTTTAAACAGACAGGCAGTATCTACTTGAGTTATTTCTCAGCACTGTTTCCTAAAGACACAGATCGAAAGAGGCTTGGGGGTGGCAGATCAGTAAAGGTTTTGCGTCTTAATGAATTGGATGTACTGTTCCTGACAACAAATATAAGGGTAATGGTGTCGTGCTTGATATAGCTCTTGCCTCTTTATTTGTACAGTGAAAAGGCTGTCCTTGAAGCTGTCTAAATCTACACCATTAAAAAGGGTCAGAGACACAAATTCCTCTGAACTTGAAATGGAAATGAACGTGCTTCCAGTATCTGTTAATCTACCTACAACCACGTAAATCATCACAGAGGCAGTTCTCAGTGCTCCATCAGGGTGACAGGGTGGTGAGGGGCAAACTAGGAGGACACTTACAACTTCATTGCTACTGACTGGATAAACAACCTCCATCACTCAAAGTGATGAAACCAACCAGGAACAAAGTAAGATGCCTACGTACCAATGCATTAGTAGGACTGTAGCCTATGGGAAGAATAGGAAAAAACTGAACTGTAGGAATACAATCTAACACAATTCTGTTTCCATCATTATTTTTCCAGTGTTAGGTCACTCCCAGATTTAACTAATTTTTATGCCCTTTTAGTGTAACTGCAAACTTCACAAATTTACCACATAGTTATAGTTACTATATAGTTAGAATGGGCCTGTAAATAATGCTGGGCCAAGTAAGATGCTGAGCACTTTACCTAAAATGATCTCATTTAAGTTGTCTGGTAATATTGTGCTGTAACTCTTATCAGCACTGTCTTAAGAAGGAAAAAAAAACTGAGGTAACAGAGGTTAAAAATATAATTTCCCAACTCCAGAACAAGTAAGGAGTAAGGTGAGGACCCAAGTCCTCATCTGTCTAATCCAAAATCATATATCTTAATCACTTATGTCCAAATAAGGCTTCTTAAGGTTCTATATGTGATAGCATACTCTTGAATAAGATGAAAAAATAAAGTACATTTTAAAGTGTCTGTTGTGGCTTTCTAAGCACTATGTGATTATAACTTTTTCCTTTAAAAAAGAAGCAAGCCTGTGACTAATTATGCTTAGGGTTAAGTATATGTGCACAACTTAATTAAAATGTACAATAAATCATGAAAAAATAATATTAGACATATCAGTCTGTTAGAAAAAACTTTTTAAAAATTTGAGTTGGTTGTTGGATTATATAAAAGTGGATTTAAGCCACAAAAGCCTTGAATATATTTTACTGGGACATAAGACAGAGAGAAAGAATTCCAATTTCTGATGTAACAGCTTTGGATGAAAGAAGCTAATGAGAAGCCCTAATGCAAATGCCTCTAACATTCTGTGTCATGAGCCCCTTTGCGGCTGGAAAAAGCTAATGATCTCTTCCCAGAATGATGTCTTTCAATGCATAAAATAATATACTTCAGATTACAAAGGAAACCATTAAGTGCAGAAGCAAGAGGCAAGTCTAACCTCAACGTATAATAGGGGTGAATGCAAAAGGTACTGAGAGATCTGTAGCAACAATTTGTTTTGTATAATATGATACAAAAAATGGGCCGGGGATATAGCTCAGTGGTTCCGCCGCCTGTCTTGCAAGCGCAAGGACCCGGGTTCAATCCCCGGTAACCACATAACAATACTGGGTGTGGAGACTCACCCCAGCGGCAACCAATACCACATACCAGTGCCGGGCGTGGTGGCTCACGCCTGTAATCCCAGCACTTGGGAGGCAGAGGCAGGAGGATTGCTGTG
>PVIR01006777.1:0-64189 GCA_004026965.1 Petromus typicus
TCTTCCAAGCTTCAGGATAAAGATCTAACTTGGCCAAAACTTTGTTTTTAATTCTTTTGAGAGTCAAAGGAAAGAATCCAAGTAAGTATTTCCTTCTCTCTCCAAATTTTTAGGATGAAGGGTAAATGGACAGTGAGTGGATTAACAGATATTGCTTTAATCTGCTATTTATAATGATTTGTAATGCAGCAGTAGGAAACTATTACAAATGCTTACGTGTATGTGACACACAGGAATTGTTCATTATATTTATTCTTTTTTTTTTTTAGGCTTGTTGAGATAGGGTCTCGCTTTGTAGTTCAGGCTGGCCCTCAGCTCAGCCTCCAACTCACATCACAGCAATCCTCCTGCCTCTGCCTCCCGAGTGCTGGGATTACAGGCATGAGCCACCACGCTCGGCACTGTGGTATGTGGTACTGGTTGCTGCTGTGGTGAGTCTCCATGCCCGGTATGATATGTGGTTACCAGGGAATCGAACCCGGGTCCTTGTGCTTGCAAGACAAGCGCCAGAATCACTGAGCTATATCCGGCCCCATTATATTTATTCTTAAATGGATACAAACAAGTTATTTTAACTTGTTTGGTTTCCAGCTTATTAAGCTCCAAAAATGTAGCTGATCTAGCTAAGTTGCAAAAGCCATCTAAGTCTGCAGTTAGAGGCAGCTCTCAACATCTTAGGAAGAGAATTCTCAACAGAACCAAACCATTTTGGACCTTCTAGTCTTCAAAGTTAAGGGAAAGTAAGATTGTTTTTAAGCCACTAACTCCAGGGAATTCTGTTAGGGCAGAGCTAGCACAGTGACAAAGAGGGCAAGAGAGTCTCCATGTAAAGGACCCTGCAATAAGGCTCAGAAGTTTCAGAGAGGGGCAAGGATCAAGCAGGTAGGGGACACTATGGCTGGCTGGGCAAGGACACAGAGGTCAGATGCTTTAAGTCTACTGTCACAGCCCAAAGACTGTGTGATAGATAAAGTCCAGTGCAACTGAAAAGGTTTTTCTTCCCCTCTAAAAGAGATGTTTAGTCTCATTCCCTTCATTCAGGTAAGAAAATATCTAAATCTAAGCTTAGATATTTAGATGCATCACACTACATCACAGATGTTTTCACTGAAGGATTTCTTAGTCTTTATCAGGTTAATATATTTTGTTAATCCCCAAAAAGCTACATACAGTTCCAGATCCAATATAAACTGAACCAACAACCTGTTTTATATGAGTCTTCTTTCGGGGTCAGAGTTACTGGAGCACGTTTTGTGAAATGTAGGATCAACTGTCCAGTTTATCACTGACATGGATTTCTTTTTATTTTTTATTAATATATGTTTGCAGTACATACTATTACATTCCTTATGGGGAGTCGTCACAAGTACCTAATGCATCTCAATTCTTTCCTCACCCCCTTCCACTGTCCTCCTTCGTGTCCTGATCTCTTCACATCTGGAAAAGATGTATCTCCCTATTTCTTATTATCTGATTTTTATTTTGCTACTTATACTTTAAAGATAATATATAATCTCTTACAGTTTTAATAAGGAGAAATCATGTAATTCTGAAACACCTCATTTATTCCACGTAACATTAGAGTCTCAAGGTATAGCCACTGGTCCACAAATGACTTGCCTTCTTCCATCTTCGTGGAAGAGTAGTACTGCATTGTGTGTGAACACTGCCACTTCCTTATCTACTGAGGGATATATAAGCCACTTCCAAGATTCAGCTATTATGAATTGTGCTGCTATAAACCTGAGTGTGCACGTATCACTGTGATAGGACATCTTTACTTCTTTTGAGAAGATACCTAGAAGGGAAATAGCTGGGTCAAATGGGATTCCTAGTTTTAATTTTCTGAGGACTCTCCACAGTGATTTCCAGAGGGCTTTACCAGTCTACACTGCCACTACCAACAACACACTCTAGAATTAGTCCTCCATTTGAGGGACAGCTGGCAAAATTACCTTTCCCCACCCTGTCCGCTGTATCTTTACTCTACTGGTTGTTTCTTTTGCGCTGCAGAAGCTCTTCAGTTTGCTATGACCCCATCTGTTGTTTCTTGGTATTACTTCTTGCACAGTTAGGATGAACCGAGAGTTCTTAAGCCATCAGGAGGTATATTTTAGCACCTCCTCTCAACATAACTTCTCACAGTTACTTGGAAGAGTGGATGGTAAAGGGATGAAGAATAATTTAACTCTGACTTTCTAAATGTGTCTATAAAGCTCTGGAAGGATCAAGGATAATGAACCACAAGGATGGGAGAGGAAGGTGCTAGAGGAAGGACCCCAGGTCCACCTCAACCACAGCTCTCTGGTCTTAGGCTGGAGCTGCAGCCTTGTTTTTATAGTTAGCATAGAATATTGTCCATTCACGACTGTGATGCTGCATCTGGAGTTCAAAGGTATCTGCCTATTCTTCCACTTATGGCTAAAAAGCCAAGGACTGATCAAGGGTCATAACCAAAAGAAATGTGTGTGTCTGGACTTGTGTCGGGAAGATGACAGAATTACTAAGCAATGCATCTGGACAGACTCCATCAACACAAGCTAGGATGGAGGCCAAAGGCCGAGTGTTTTATGGCCACTCGACTTTCAGACTATATCCAGTTTACATTAGGTGAGTCTGTGTGGTAAAATTGAAATAAAGGGGTGATTTTCTTGCCACGCAGATCTGCTCTTGCCTGACTTTGTACTGGATCTGAAAATACCTGACTGTGATGATCTGCAACAGAGAAATAATGTAGATCAAGTAAAATATTGTAAACAAATTTTCTGCTTTAGAGAAAAGGCAACTGTTTTTTTAGGAACGAGCTTTTAAGTCCTCAGTGAAAATCCTCCACAATGTCACAGTTGAACTAGACTTGAAGATTGTAAAGTTAAAAGCTACGCCCAGCAGAGGGCGCTGCAGTCTTCTGGAAAGTCAACAAGAAGGCAGGAGAGAAACTGGTGAGCTTGGGAAGAATTGAAATACAGTCAGCCTTTGTGCTGTGGGTTCTACTCCATGAAGTCAGCCAAGAGCAAATAGAAAATGTTCAGGGAAAAAAAAGATGGCTTATGTATTAGTCATGAACAGAATTCTAAAAACTGTCATTCTTTCCTAAACAATACTGTATGACAACAAGTCTACCTAGCACACATATTACTGTAAGTAATCTAAAGAAGTACCTGGGTAAGTTATACACAAATGCTATATCACTATATGTAAGAGATTTAAGCAACTACAGATATTTTGGATCTGCAGTGTGGGAATCTAAGGGACAATCCATGAATGACATATTCTAATCCATGAGGAATATCTTGTGTTTAATGAAATTAACTTTTTGGAAATGACAGGTACACTGCCTAACCATTACATTCCTGAAAAGGCAGCTCATGAAGAGGTAGTTGAGCCTGTAATTTAAAAAAAATTCTGTGAAAAATTCTAGTTCTCTAAGAATAAAGAACTGTATTTCTCGGAAGACTGAGGTTTCTATTGTCTTTCATAGTGTAACATCTATCCATCCTTCCTCTCTTTTTTACTATGTCAGGGTTTGAATTCAGGGCTTGTGCAGGCTGGGCAAGCACTCTGCTACTATATCCCCAATCGGTCTTTATTATTTTTTGAGACTTATTAAATATGTTAGCTTTTAAAGGAATCTAATATCCATTCTTATATCCTCCTTTAACTTCTTTGCATAAAGCTACAATGCTGATGAAACTGTGTATGTATTCTATAGTTTTCCACAGGAATCTGTGAAACATATGCAGCTGGTAAAAGAGGCTCATTGTTAAAAATAACTGCCGTTCTACTATATTACTGATCTTTTTCCCTTTAACATAATATGCTGACTCTATAATGGCCTACACTGCTACTGTCTAAGAGCATCTGTCATGACAAATTTCAAATACTGGTTTTGATACAAAAACATACAAATAAGAGCTATGTAAAATTCACATTTTTGATTTACTTACATGTATCTTACAGGTATGTGTACTTCACTGAAACCAAGACTTTGGGAATAAATTATTTTTTTAAACAAAAAATTCAAGTACTTGAAGGTTTTTCAGTAATATATTTACTTCTTGAAATTTTGAAAATCCCCCAAATTATTTCCTAATAACAACTATATAAATGCTGAATTCAGCATTCATATGTATCATTTCTTGCAAATATAAGGCAAAAAAATTAATAACTGTTAACAATAGTAATTCAATTCATAAACCTCCCTGGAGGATTACACCACAAACTTGTTTGCCACTCAGGAAAGGCATAGTTTAGGCTCACAGGAAAGGTGAAAGATGCGAATAAATGAAACAATTCCAGATACACTTGTCAAAGCCCCATTCACTCAGCCAAAGCTGATGATAGAAGACAGAGTTTTATTTTTTATGCATTTTTTTTAAAAAGAAGAGATTGACATCTTAGCAACTGTGCCTGAAAACTTGTAAGAGCTGGCCCTGTCTGTCCAAGTACAGTCCAAAAGCGTGGATGACTAAGGAAGTTTTCAAAGATTTACCTCCAAAAGTGCAGCTCAAAGCCTTCGCATTTCTCTTTGCATTTCAGACAGGGGGCTCCAAACCCTTGTTCATGGCCTAAGCCCATCTGTTAAAGAGAGAACACAGATCTATTAGTAAGTTTTTAGAAATCTAAAAAATTCAATAATTCATATCTTTAATTCCACTCACTTTCCTGGTGATGAAACTTTCAAACAAATCCTTTAGGAGTAGCTGTGTTTAGCCAGTGATGACACCCAGATATAAATGGCAGTGTCAAGTACATACACAACATACTTTATGTTTTTATTGCTCTTTATCTTGAAAAGAGAAGCATCAATAAACAACTGTGGGGTGGACTATAAACACTGCAAGTCACCAAAAGTCACAGATTTATGTCTTAAACTACTACTTGCATTGGCTATAATAAGCACAGGGAACATTCATAAAACAGAGCTTGGAAAGCATGCCTGACCCAGGGAAATGTATGACAGGCTTTTAGGAGTTAAAACGTAAATAGTAAGTTTCCCTTATGATGACTATAATAGCAACCACAAACACTGAGACAGCACACCACTATTTCCTCAGTAGTATCCTCTAAAACTCATAAAATGCTCACTAAGTAGGAAATGGATGATATCCTTCATGTTAGAGACAACTGATTTGAAATCCAGAGAGGGGAAAGAACTTGCTTCAAATTAAAATGTCAATAAATGGTAGAGAAGTGATGAGTCCAGGATTTTCTGACTACAACCACTGTGCTCTAATGCCCAGGGCGGGGCTGGGAGCTTACCATGGTAAAGTGTTCTTTCTCCTTGATGACTTTCTGAGACACGATCTAACAGGTACATGAGATGAGTAGAGACAGACAGAGGACGTAAAGGGCAATGTAAGCTCTTCTATCCAACTACTTAAGAGTAAAAAGGAGCAACTGGCTTCGCATTAGCACATCACCAAATCATTAGTGATTTCATATTTTACACATTACCTTAGTGGCCAGGATAAATTAATTACCACCAGAGCAGGAGTTTAAGCTCACCATATCTTTTTCAATGGCCTCCTGTATTCTTTATCACTGTGCAAGCAAAATCACATTGTAACTTGTTCCTTGGAAGATCAGCCTTGACATGTCAAGGAAGTCCCTGCTTTTTAGCTGAAGAAAATGACCACAGTCTTCTGCTGCAATGGGACAGTCCCAAGGCAGCTGGTCAATCTGGCTGTTTAGGAGAACTCACACTAAGTTCACATCAGACCATCATAAGCATGCTCTCTAGGGTGTAAAAGTCAGTTCAGCATGGATCAGGCTTCATCATTTTTTGAGAGATGAGATTTTGAAAATCGTGTACTTAACATCAGCAGAAATCCTCCCCCCAGAATCACATTTTCTTGTCACTGATGATTATATTTATAGTCTACAGTGAGTTTTCCATTGAGGGAAAATTAATCACTTTTAATTTTCCTCGTGTACAGATTTGATTCATAACACGTTGTGTGCAACTCCTGCTAAAGTCTAACCTCAAATGAAAATTAAGATTCCTCAGTGAGACTTATTCACATAGCCACATAGCTTACCTAACATCAGGGGCTTTTAAACTCTCATGTGAATTTTACAATAAGGAATAACTTTACCATGACCTAGAACTTGCATAGTCATGCATAGTCATAGACTTGCTAGCTCAGATAATACCTATAACTCAATTTCTTCCTTCTCTAAATAAAATGACTATCTGTATCATTTTTTGTCTGCCTTGAAGTCTGAGTTGGCTGGTGCGTGAACAACATGGGTTTAATAAAATATCACCAACTTACAACAGTGACACATTTTTCTCTATTTTTGACACATCTTTTAAGTTCAGCTTTAGATCCCTGATTAATTGGCAGAGGTTTTATACAAAGGTCCTACTGAAACTCATTGCTGACTGCTGCAGTCAACTTTGCAAATAGATTGCTGAACTGTTTCTTTCCTACCCACTTTCTTATATTCTTACAAAAGTTAGCAGTTCACTAGAATTACCGGAATTGGCATTTCATGAATATATGCGATTCTGAAATGTTCCACATATCCTGACTTTGGACAGGATTAGACATCCCCTTCGTGGTAGAGATCAGGAGACTACAATCCAGTGGGGAGAAGTGATTTGCGCCTGGTCGCTTTAGTCAAGAACAAAGATAACAAACTTGATGTCTGATTTAAATGTAAATGAGTCTCTAAAGCTTGGTCCAGGAGTGAGGCAATTAGAAAGGCTGGGAATGTTGATTATATGGGGATGCTTGAATTGAGACTGAAAGGTGGGGCCTGACCTAGTAGCCAAGAGGGAAAGTACATTCCTGGAGGGGGTAAAACCAAGAGCAAAGTCCAGAGATAGGAAGTAGACCACTGGGTCAGGGAAAGAGTGGCAGGGAGGTGCAGGATGGCCTTTGTAGCAAGCATACTGTTTTGTTTCCCCATCCCCCACAACTCCTGAAGCATCAAGATCAAATCTGCCACCAGCACTAAACATCCCCAGGGCTGGGAGGAGTCTGAGAAGAGTAAGCCCCAGAGCCTAGCCACAAGGAAACACTGATAAGATAAACAAGATAATGGAGAGGGCAGAAGACTTCCCACACTCTGGGAACCTAACTCTGGGTGGTGCTGGGTGGGGGGGGTTCAGCGTTAGGAACCCTGGAGGAAAAAACACAGTAATCTGAGAAATCAGCTATAGGTGGCCTAGAAAGATCAGAAACCCTGGCTGCAGGGTTCCTCTGCCTTGCCCTTCCTGAAGGCCCTGTTGACTTCCTTATCAGATCTTTTCTGCTTGGCCACAGACTAGAAAGTGCAGCTCTCTATCTTTCTAAAAAATGTGAAGTTACACCTTCTCCACTGTGTGAGAAAAGGAGTAAGGGGCCCTCGAAAATGGGTTGGGCAGAAACCAAGTGTGAATTGAAAGAGAATAGAAAGAAGTCACAGAGGTCATTCTCCCTCCTGCGATAGCCCAAGGGTTGCAGAACTAACTGAAAATAAACACAAAGACAGTCTATCTTATGCTGCATGATAGGGACCTCTTAGGATAAAAAAGCACAATGCATACATCTCCAACAAAAAGCATCATCCACACCCATGCTTCCATATGCCTGCTTCCGGACTGCTACATTCTAAAGTGCAGTTGTTAAAACCAGTGTACATCAGTATGCTCACTTGCAGCCACACTTGCAAGGGTGTGCAGAAAAAGTCTTCTGTTTTATTCCCATCCAAACTGAGGCAGCTGCTCGTCTCTCACAGACAAGTCAAACTGTGTCAGATGGAGGAAAACATACTAATTGTTCTCTGCAATAAAATGAGTTTCAGGGCCGGAACTGCCCTGGGAAGCTTCTCGAGGCCTGTCCCTAGACCTTATCTGGGAAAAGTGACAAGACCTGAGGTGTCCAAAGCAGCTTCAGGTCAAGGATCCAGAATTCCAACTGTCTGCGGGCTCCAGCACTTCCTTTCCGATCTTTGCTTTGTGTTCTTCTCAGAGCACCTTCTCCAGACACCACACACCTACTGGCTAGGCCCTTCCGTCCTCGAAGGCCACATCTTATAGTTTAGTTGGGGCCCAGTTCTTTGCTCTCTAGAAGTTCAGTCAGGCAAAACAGAGAAGGTGCTCTTGGGGAAGGGGTGGGTAGGCAGAAGCCGGTGGAGGAGAGGAAGAAGGGCCAAGAAAAGTCTGGGTCTTCCTTGGCTGGGGCAAAATGGCTGCTCAGAAAGAGAAATCTGAGTGACTGGACTAACACACTAAGACATATATGTCTGTATGGAATAGCCATGTTGTGAGAATTAGCTCTATCGGGTATTAAAGAGATGATTAAAAATTATATGGTTATAAACGTTAAAGAACAAAGAAAAAAAGAGAACTACAAGTGTGAGACAGTCACTGAATGACAGGCAGGAAAACTGTGAGCTGACCCCAGAATGTCATGGCTAAGGTCAGTGATTTTAGAAGTTATTTTTCACTTCTGGGTCTTATTAAGATAATTAAGAAATTAAATCAGACTAACTACGAGCTCTACAATTATGATTGCAAATCATCTGTAAGATAAACTATTTTAGTTTGTCACTCAACTCAGCAACAGTTTAATCACTTAGTAGAAAACCATTATTTGAGAAATTTGATATACTGGCAGGTCTTCAGAGTCAGAATTATCTGAAACTCATGTTGCAGGAGTAATCAGTAAAAGGCACATACAAAATTTAAAAAAACAAACAAACAAATTTAAGTTGTGAGTGATACAATTCAGCTCTGTTGCCTGTAATCATTTCACCAGAAAATATGAGATGATATTCCCTGCAGAGTCAACACTTGGTGCCTAAAAACATATGTTTTTCATAAGTACACAAGTCCCAAAGCTGTCTACCTCATATAATTTTAGTAACACATTCCGGCCAGCATCAATACAAGGATATGACAGATTAATTTTTCTCCTTCAGTATCCAAGAAAACAGGCCCTTTGGGTTGATTATATTCAGAGAAACCAGTCATGCTAGTGAATACCTATCAAGGTCCTCTGAAAAAATAAAAATAACTGCATAATACTTGAAATACTACTCATCATCAGGACATTTAAAGCATCGCTAACCACAAGCTCTAGAAAGCAAATTTATATTTGCATTATCTGTGCTTCCAAAAACCCTCTGTGCCGAAGCTTATTTTAAAGTAAGGGGAATGGAATCAATTTCTCCATTTTCATAATTTCAAACAACAAGGTAGGATGGAAACATCTGAGGTGAACTTCCTGACCCGTGTGAATACTGTATATCAGATACTTTAAAGAAGAAGGGGGAGGGGTACAGAACATCTGCGATTTCTAACATGGTCTGAGCTGATCGGAAGACAATTTGGATCTGGAAGCTATTATGCAGTGTTTGGGGTGAGGTCATCCGATTCATGCTGTTTTCATAACCGAATTTCCCTCTGGAGCAAAGAATCACATGTGGTTACTAAATAAGTAAGTGTTACTCAGACTTCTTTAATCACCTTGGAATGCAGCTGACCAAGGTAGAGTAGAAGAAATGTGCATATTCTTTTGTGTGTAACTGTGTACGTATATTTATCTCCAGTGGAAATATAATAATTCACATAATAAACTCATATAGAAGAATTTTAGACCTTTCTTACATTGACAGAAATCGTAGACAAAAGAGATACATTTAAAAGTAACTCCTCTCAGCCTATGCCTATCTAAGAAATTTAGCATGATTTGTCAAGTTCCTTGCCCTATAATTAAATTATTCCGATTAAACTGTAAGACAAGATTTCAAATTGTTTGAAATTTTTAGTTCATTACCCAGTTCATTAGTTTCTTAGTCTCTGAAAATCTGTACTATGCCCCTCTAAAAAAGTAAGTTACACAGGAAATTGAATATGTATGTATGTATATATATACATATATGTATATATATACGTGATATATACACACACACACACACACACACACATATATATATATATATATATATATATATATTTTAAAGACATCTTTCAACTTTTAGTTTGCCAACATTCTTAGGAAAGAATAGAAATAATTTATTCTCACTTAGAACTACAATGAATCACTCCTAATAAAACTGCTATAATTTTTTCCTTTATAAAATAAAAATTTTTCCATGTCTCACACAAGTCTGAAGTACATGACAGCAAGGGTGAGGAAGGTATCTCCCCGCCTGCACACCCAGGAGGCCACAGGCTCTGTTGCTGTGCAGACTGGGTCCTTATTACCCTCCAGGCTTCATGCCCTGCAGCCCATCAGCCAGTTCTCACATCTCTACGCCATGAAAGCTCAAGGTCTCACTCCCCTAAACTCCTCTTCTTGTAGACTATTACAATGTTGCTTCCAAAACTATTTCAGTAAAACTGTAGTAACCACAGGGTAGGCACTTCCTCCCCTTCTTAGATGCACTTAATGAGCGTAATGAATTCTTCCTTCTCAGCACAGCAGAGAGGGTCCTTAAAAACCCGGCCCGTGGAGCTCTGCACCGCCCTTGCTTCCCTCACACCCTCTGCCCCAGCCACCTCCAGCAGAGCTGTGCCCTTGCCTGGCTCTCTGTTCCCCTTCTCCACCTGCCCAAAACCTACTCTTTACTGGGCTTGGACCCCAATTCTAAAATCAGTGACTCTAGGTTAACCTTTTCTCGACTATCCATAGCAAAATTTTTCTCCTGACTCAGGAGTTTTGGTATAAATTATATTATTTAGTCCTTCTGTACTGCACTATGATTGTGGATATCAGTTCACCACTGACTAAACAGGCCTCTTGTCCACATTTCAATTCCTGAGGCAATCATAGTGCCTGAGATCTGTACCCAGGTTAGACACTTATATGTGCGATTTTTTATATTATCAAATGGTCTTTAATAAACCCTTCTTCACCTCAAGGAACTCCCAGAGTTTTTACAGAGGACTCTTAAAGAGATGACAACAGCGACAGCAGCCCATTACTCAGCGGAGCACCTCAGCTGGTTCCGAGTGTCTCACAGGGATTATCTCATATTGTCCAGTAAGAACCTCAGGAGGGGCTGAGGCTGTCATTGTCCCCTTTTCATCCCAGTGAAGAACTGGAGAGTTGGGCCGGGGATTTAGCTCAGTGATTCTGGCACCTGTCTTGCAAGTGCAATGACCTGGGTTTGATCCCGGTTAACCACATACAATACTGGGCATGGCGACTCATGCCCAACAGCAATCAGTACCACATTCCACAGTGCATGGTGTGGTGGCTCACGCCTGTCATCCCAGCACTCGGGAGGCAGAGGCAGGAGGATTGTTGTGATGTGAGTTGGAGGCTGAGCTCAGGGCCAGCCTGAACTACAAAGCAAGACGCTGTGTCAAAAAAAAAGAAAAGAAAATGGAGACTCAAGGCTGCTCTTCACCACCAGAGCCCAAGGACAGGTTGCAACCTGGCATTGACCACTATTATTTGGCAAATTAGTTTTTGTAAATGGAATGAAGTAGAATTATTACTTAAAATCAAAGGCTCAGAACTCAAGAACAAAAGAATAAACTGATGAGTTTTAGTTTGTTGATACTACTTATCTCAAAGTAAATGAAAGTAAAATCTCCACTGCAGGACTCATTCTATCATTTCAGCCTTTCAGAGCAGGAAGTACAAAGTTAGAAGTCTATGAATATCTACCATGAAATCCACTTCAATCCAGACGACCTGAAACCCTCTAGTAGTTCCCACCAGGGAATAAATAATCATGACAATTCTATTAGAAAAGAAAAGGGAAGTCTGTAATTTTCCAACCTAAATATCTAATACTAAAATCTATAGCTAATTTTCTGAGATTTGAATGACTCCCATTCAATCTGCCACCACAATCTTGAAGGCAGCACTACTATGAAGTTAGTGGTGCCAGGCTGTCACCAAGGCAATGTCTGCCTGGGCCTGAGGGACACTTAGGTGGTAGCAGATCACCCAGACTTCTATACAAACTCAGTAAAGGTGGCAGCATCATTAAAGCCCAGGGAGGTCCTCCACCTTCTGAGGAAGCAGCAATGAATTTTGCTTTGAGTGGGATGTCTTGAAGTATTTCTAATTATAGTTGGGATGTTTGTTTTGTTTTTAGTGAGTATGAAGAGCTATCGTGGCAGGAGTTGTGCAAATACCTCAACCTCAAGGAAATAAAAATATCTCAATAAAATGCTACGACATACCAGCCACATGGCATCCTTACGTCAGTCTACACCCATCTATGGAGAACTACAGTCAGTCACATCCACACATGAGACTTGAGAGATTAAGAATCTTGCCTGATTAATTTAGCTAGCAGGTGGCACAGCTGATATTTGAATTTTGGCCTTTTTACTCTTAATTAGAAAGCTAGTTTCTTTCTTCAAGATGAGATTTTTAAAAGATGCATAATAATTCTAGAAGTGATATTCCTTATCTGTAACTTCTCAGGAAAGATAAATTCTGATCTGAAAGGCTGCCAACAGCCAGGAGCTCCTCCTTCCCGCATATCTGAGATTGATTAAAGGAGCCTGAGTGTGTGCACTCCGGCGGGACGTACACCGGGCCCTGCGGTGATCAATGCTCATGAGTCAGAATCCTCCAGTCTCCATGAAAAACATGTTTCCAATGCTGAAGAGGAACAGAAAAATACTTCAATAACAGGAACAAAGAAATACCGTGTGAACACATTCTCTCTGAAAGTTAAAAAGTTTTTGTTCAAAACGTGTAGACAACCATTAGTATTAGAAATTATCTGCTATATAATATTAGATTCTATACATCGTGTGCTAGTCAGAGGTAATGGAATGAGCTGAAAATTGAGCAATCCTTTTTTTTTTGAATTAGTGAATTTCTAGGTTTAAAATAAAACTTCTGTATTAGTTACAAACCATCCCAAAACTTCAGAGTTGAAAATAAGAAACTTTTATCATCACATATTTTCTGTGAATCTAGAACGTTGAGTGTGGCCTAAGGAGATGGCTGACTCCGGTTCCTGCAGGTTTGTACCCAGGGCCCAGACAGCCTGAGGTCATTTCCAGGCTCCGCCAGGAGAAAACCTGTGTCCGAGCCTGTCACACGGGCATCTTTCCAGCACAGGAGCTGGCATCCCCAGGGTCACTGATCCCAAACACAGGGACGGTGTGCACAATGACAGCTGCAGCCCACACTCGTGGTGGCAACGTGGTTATCTGTGCTGTGTTTCATTCTTTGGCAGCAAATGATCTGGACCAGCCCACACTCAAGAAGAGGGGAAGACAGAGTGTGAGGATTAGCAGGCGGGAACCTCTGGGGCCACCTCAGAGGCTGTATACTGCATCCTCTTTTCTCTTTTGGCTTGAAAACCGAAGATTAAGTAATTTGAGATACGCCGGATGTTTACAAATGGAGAAAGGTCAAAGGGGTGCTTCTCTGGTACTCTGCTTTTGCTCCTTCCTTATAAATGCTTTCCTTCTCTTTAGCTTGTTAGTAGTTCCCTCAGTAAATACCAGAAAGCAGTCTCTTAGAAAGGGCGAAGATGATTTTTAACCTCTAAACCCAATGTATATGTACATATTTGTATATATACATGCATACATACACAGTCATGAACCACATTATAGAATACTATGTAAAATAGTAGGCTTGATGAACAAGTTTCCAGACATATATTTGGGGAAATTTCCACAATTTTAAAAATATGCCATGGGTTTCCTTAATGAATACACAGAAAGATTTATATAAACTGCATTACTTATTCAAAAATTTAATGTATCCTACAATATGATTGGAGCAACATAATTAAGGTCTTACTATTTTGATGTTTTAAAGGTTTAGATACAAAGTATGGGAAATCACAAGATAAAAAAAGTACATTTGGGATGCTTAGCATATTAGAAATCTTGGAGTTGACCCCCAGCACTGGGAAAAAGCAGAAGCAAGAAACATATTCTGTCTGCTTAGTTTATGTTGGTTCCTTATAACATTTTTTAAACTTGGAGAAAATAGAATTACTTTCATGGTATTGTGTGAGGTCACTAACCTGTTCTCTGAGAAAGACAACACAAGCTATAAAGATATTTCAATTAAAAAGGTGTGACTGCTGCTGCAGTGGTTTCTTAAACTCTGAGCAACCACGTGTACTTACACACATGCCCTCGGAGCCTATTTCTGAACTATAAAAGGAACTGTAACAACCTGACTTGCCAACTTATCTGGAGGAGTTCCTCGGAAGAATCATGATGAACACTCTTAACCTGTGTCACAACTTTCCCGGCTGGCTGCAAGGAATGGGCCACGACATCTACACATTAAGAGGCCTTTATTTGGACACTGTACCCCAAAACCTGAATGCTGCCATCATTACTACTGTGCCTAAGGACTACAGTCTAATTCTTCCAGAGCAACTCATTTAACATTGGCAAATCATGAGAAGCCGATTATATAATGAAGTGGTTTACTGTCACTTTTCCTGTATTTAATTGGCAAACATGCAGGGGAAAAAAGGATATAAAGATGTGTTTTCATGGATTGAAGAAAAAAGAGAAAGGTTTGTAGTATTAGGTGAGGGAGTCCTTAGAGAAGGCTTCACAGGGGAGCAGGAAAATCCACAAGACTCCGTCTTTTCAAGACAGATGAAAAGAAGAAAGAAAGAGAAAGAAGATGGAAAATAAGGAAGAGTACAAAAAGGCAAGTTGCTCATTTTCCACTTCCTCCCAAGACTGACAAGCAAGAGCATTCAAACAAAAAGCGAAGTCCTGCAATCCAGATAGAGAACTAGAAACAAAGCCAGTAGAGAACAGATGCAGGAATCCTAAAGTCAGATCCTCACGTTTGCTTGCTTATTTCATTAACACCTAGCATTTCTACACCCTCGCTTACTCTAGAAAAACTGAATGACACTTACACTGCATGCTGTGTAAATATAAAAGGCCTTAACTCATTTTTGACCAATCTTCTGATTTATAATGTAGAGAAGTGCTTCAGGCTCAGGGATGGTATCTACTCAGCATGTACCAGGCCCTGCGTTCTCAATCTTCAGACTTGAGAGTAGGGGATGGGGGAAGACAGGCTGGAATGGGACAGAGAGAGAGAAAGAAAGAGACTGAGAGAGACAGAAGCAGACACATAGTCTGGATCCCATGCATTTTGTTCTCTATTTACAGACTACAACACAAAGTCTCTGCTGCTAAAGAAGGCACAGAGACATCACCTTAGATTTATCCAGTGGTTCTTTTGAGCCAAGGAGGTGATGAAAGTTGTCCAAGGTACTGAGTTTCAATCTACGACTAGAAACATCAAAGTTCACACAGCTTCCTTTAAACTGCCTGCTTCAAATAGGCAGTCACTGAACATATTCTCTAGCTTGATTTTATTTAGGTCACAGAAAAAGTAGCAGCAAGTTTCGTCACATCCTAGAAGAAATGAGGCATTAGACCGCCAAAATCTGTCCCACTCTGTATACCTTTAAGTTCTGCCTTTTCTCATGGGATAACTTTGTATTCCACTACCACTGGTTGGGTCTAGCACACCATCATTTGAATGTCTGTGGATGACATATTTTCAATTTGTTGTAGTATTTAAAAGTCCAGTTTTATAAGTGCGTTTAAAACTCTTAGACATCTTGCCATTTTCCACAATATGAGTTTTACATTTCTTCAAGCAACAAGGAACTCATAAGACCTTGCTGGAATGAATTTTGAGAAGTCTGTGCCGCAAAGCTAACAGAAGAGTGACTGGACTAACAAAGAGATCCTCTAGAAGTCAAGTAGGTCTCCTGTAAAGTTCACTTTGCTATACAGCATTCTGGAAGGAGCAAAGACCACCCTGCTTTGAAATACCAGTAGCCATGATTCTATACAAGATGTCATCTCAGAATAGACTCATGACACATGAAACTTTGGAAGAGTGTCCTCAAGTCTCACATTCAACAACCACAGTTTTGCACATGTACATACTGGACCACAGCAGGGGTCCCAAGTCTTCATTCCTAGGTAGTAGAAAACATTCACAGCCTTACCAAAAGCCACTGGCTGCTAGCCTGGACTTCTCCTTTCCCTGACTCTCGGCTTGGACATATGTCTGCTTTAGCCAAAGAGGCTTAAAAGGTGGTCCTGCAGCTGGCCACACCCACTTCTGACTCTCACTGCTCTAGGGAGAATGGGAGATGTGGCAAGACAGTATCAACACACAGCTCCCAGCCAAGCCAGCCAACAGGCCTGAAGGGTGAAGTTCTGTCCTCTACGGGCAAAGGGACAAAAGGCATGGCATGACAATCAAAGCTAGGGATGGGAAAAGACCCGTAGTAGCAGCAGCAGATCGGGCTCCACTAAGGCTCTGGGACCCACTTCCTCGATTCAGATCCCTACGTAGGGACATAAGCAATGCCTGCAGCTAGCTCATCCGCTTTGTTTCCATTTTTGAGGATGTAAACTGAGCATGTTTATGGTATGAATTCCAAGTAAGAACTTTTCAGGCACGGAGTTCATACTATTTATTCATCCTCTGGAATGTTTTCTATGCCTAGTCTTATTGTATTCAAGTCATTTCCTCAATCAAGTGCTTCTTGCCTACTCAATTAAGGTTCATCACTTATACTTCTGAGACTGTGCAGTGGTTATGTGTGTGACTGTCAGGGCACGGTCTGAACAGTGGGGATCACCAGCCCATAATAAGACACACAAAGGGACTGAGAGGAAGCGAGTAGGGTCCACAAAGCACATGGATAAAGTGACTGTATGTCTCTTTCACTTAACAAGTTTTAAAATTGGCCCTGCATCTACATCTTTTTTTAGCAACTGATTTTTGTGTTTTCAAAAATGTCAACCTATGAAATATTTTTCTGGAAGAATTTCTTCTTGTCATAGATAAAAGAAACCTATTTTAGCACATATTCCATTCTAGGCATCACATCTATTTTGTCTGTTTTCTTTTCCTCTCTTCATTTTTTATCTACTGAGGGTGACATCACAGAATTTCATATAATGCAAGTTTTATGGATGATACTAATAAGAATGGAGTTTAGATTCTGTGGTCTTAAATTTAGACTGCACTTTTAATATTTTTTTTATGAAAAACAAAGAGTAACTTCTTGCTGAGTTAGTTTTATTGCAAGTCATTACCCTATAAAGAAAAGAACAGAGAGTTCACCTTTATGACTCATTCTATCAAGGCTGTCAGGATGTCCTTACATAAAAACAAAATCCATTGCAGCATTTGCCTGATCATTTTGCAAAGAAACACGATACAACTTTATCACCAAAGAAGAAGGAAGGTGAAGTTCATGTAGCTCTAACTTATTAACAGACTCTATTATAGCACGTGAGCTAGATTTTCAAACTCTTTTGTGTCATGCTCTGATAAGAAGCTATGCAATAGACACTCGAACTCTCTACAGAGTTTTTTTCCAATTTAGCCACAAGGTCACTATAATAAACACAGACTGAATCACTCATGGTTTGAGAATGAGTCAGCATTTCAGAGATTAAGTATATTTACACAGTAGTAGCCTTGCTCTCTTCAGCACACAAGAGCTCAGCAATCTCTACTTTTCAGCTTCTTACAAAGCTCCCAGCCTTCCAGCCTTGTTGAAGAAGCCCTTATGGTCCAGTACCATTAGCAGGGAAACTGGAAATTCTAATCTATACTCTTCCACTGCTTTGGATACGACCAAATAAAAGCAGCGATACTTAGCAAACTGAAATCATACATACCTTTATCCAATAGAACACTAAGGAAAAGAATACAGATTGAACTAGTCTAAACTCAACTGTCACTCTTATAGGAGAGTCAAAATTGGAGCGGTGTACTTGAAGCATATAAACTCTAAGATTAATCTTCTAGTGATGATACTTGAGATAAACTTTAATACATGGAAATATACTCAAAGAATAGTGGTAAAGATATCAATAATCAATTTTTCTTTAAAATCTTAGAAGTATGAATTTGAAACCTGTTCTTAATTTGATTAATCTTATAATTGTTTTTCTTTCCTTAAAAATACATCATTTATATAAATTGCCTGAATATTTCATCATTCTGTGAAAAGAAAAAAATATCCTGTATATACTACATATTTGTGATCTCACAAAAACCATTAAACATTGTTATTTCAGTTACCATGACAGTTACCAAACAAAATTAAGGAATGACTGCAAACAGGAAATCCGAGAATGACTCTTTAATAAGGAATTTGTAATCAAGAAGACCTATAGTAAGTTAGTGTATTTTATAGGCAGTCTACTATAATTGTTATAGCTTTATCCATTTAGTAGCTTTCTCATATTCTAAAAAAACTGCTTTTTCATTTCTTCACCATTTGCCATTACCTAAGATAAATAACATAAGAATTCTTAATTATAAAGTTCGCAAAATCAGGCACCTAGCGCAGAAATCATCAAAACAAATCCAACACTGGTACCACTGTCTTATAAAGATTCCACTGATGGGTATAACCCTACTTGTGTTTACTTCACATACTTTGTCATTTTTTGTTCTATCATTCCTCACAAGGGTGTAAATTTTGTTTTTTCTGCTCATTACTAAACTCCCACTGTGCTTAGTTCAGCAAAGTACTAGTTTAGATGTGTTTCATCCATACTTTTTCCTAAGTGCTCTATCTAAAGTTCTTCTTAGATGATAGAAAATACAATAATGGTGTGTATGACTTTAGTTTGTTAGGTTTCTCTGCTTAGTACATTAAAAAAAGAGTATTGCATTACTTCACAGTTCCTTGGACCCACATTACTACATATAGCAGCTTATATATGCCTTTGAAGCTATAGATTTAAATTAATGGAACTTAACATCTTTAAACACCCCACAAACACTATGAAGATGATAACTCAGTACAGGCCTGTTGAAAGTTGGCTAAATTTTATGGGAAGAGCTAATTCAGTTTGCTCTATGGATTTTCTCATGGAATTCACTGATGTAGAACACTTACACACTACACCATTTCACTGATACATATATACACATATATATATATATTTATACAAGCTTAGTACTGTGGTATTTTTAAGGATCATGAACATCATATATGGTAGACAATATACTTTCTTACATGAACAAGAAGAAAGTCAAAAGGAGACTTAAAAGAGGCAAAAGACTTAGAGAAAGTTTAGAAATCATCTGGTTCCCTTGGTGAATTTTTTTTTTTTTTTTTTTTTTTTGAGACAGGGTCTCGCTTTGTAGTTCAGGCTGGCCCTGAGCTCAGCCTCAAACTCTCATCATAGCAATCCTCCTGCCTCTGCCTCCTGAGTGTTGGTATCGCAGGCATGAGCCACCACACCTGGCACTGTGCTATGTGGTACTGATTGCTGCTGGGGTGAGTCTCCACATCCAGTACTGTATGTGGTTACCGGGGAATTGAACTTGGGCCCCTGCGCTTGCAAGACAGGCGCCGGAACCACTGAGCTAAATCCCCCATCCCTTGGTGACTTTTATAGGTAAGAAAAATAAAATCTAAAATGGCCAATATCACAAAAGTAGTTGACTCAGGTTTATTAGCTGTCAGCCCAGGGCAATGTTAAACATATACGGTAAAGGGGGGAAGGCTGAAATACTACAGATGATCTTTTTATACATATAGGTGCTTATATATCCTGCAAACTTACTGATCTTTCTTGATTTCTAAATATACTACGGCAATCTGGTTTATTAAAAAAAAATTAACAGTTAAATTACCATGTGGCCATGTTATATTCTTATTTCTAGCTCTCAAGCGAGAACATACAAAATAGCCCTATTTTTGCAATGTGTCACTCTCTTCCTACTAAGAAATGTCCATTCAATAACATTTTTTTGTACACTGGTGCTACACAGATTTTAATTCCCCACACAAAATGCTGGGTTTTCTCCTAAAAGCTTCATGACACAGGTGGTAATTTTGGAATTTCTTACTTCTCAACAACTGATTCTGAATGCACATGGGAAATTAAAACAATAGTTCTCTGGTCATTATTGTCTAATTGTTTGTTTTGGCTGCTCTAATCTTAACTGCCTGATCCAACATTTCAGTGACACTGTGAACACTCTGTCATTAGGAGAATGGAAGAAGCACAGCATGAAGCTGTGAGCACTTCTATCAACTGTCTGGTTCAGAAGGTAGAAGAAAGGCCTCTCCAACTCACCCATGATGGCTTCGACAGCTTCGGGTACTACTGGCTAAACTCACAAAACAGAGCCACATGCAAGATCCCTACTGCTCAGCCTCTACTGAATACCTACAAGACAGCATGCTACCCTTAGCTTCCAAGGTAAGAATTTGGAAGAACCCTGGAAGACACAGTCCACTGCTTAAGAACTGCTTGCTCAATTTCTTTGCCTATAAAAGTTTCACCAAAATTCCTTTTCAGTTTTACCTTTTAAAAAATTTTGTGTCCAAAAATAGTCAATGACAACTTATTCAAGGGATCCTTGTAACATGCAAAACTACAAATAAAACAGAAAACCAGTAGGCAGCTAAGTTTAGAATAGAAACCACTTCCTCAAATGCAATTCCTTGACACAAACAAGTGAAAATGCTAAATGTATATTTCTCTTTTAAAAGGTTACATTTAACATATTTCATGAACAAGATTAGGAACGAAAGACTTAGAGGTTAGCTTGCATGGTAAGAGGAACTTGGGTTTCACAGATTAAGGTTCAAGTTCATAGTAAGGTTCTTCAATTTCAGATTATGATTTCTGAACCTCAGTTTCCTCTCTCTGCAAATATAACTAAGGTCTACTTCATAAGGTTGCTGTTCATAGAAAAGGAGGTATTATCAAATGTAAGTTCATCTCTTAAGAAGCTGCAGTTTAGGTTAAAAGGTGAAATTACAAGTCACAGTCAGTCAGAGGTGAAGAGTGGAGCGTGTCCTAAGGGTTACAGATAAGAGGTTTTGACTATCTAGTGGTGAAGATTTCATCTAGGTAAGGATGTGGAAAAGGATTTCCTAGAGGAGGGTGCACTGTAGTGAGGGAGGCTCTGAACTGAGGACAGCGTGGGCATTGCACAACCAACGGCATGGAGTAAGGTGACAGGATATAGGTATCTGTAAGTCAAAGGATACACTTTTGTTTCAACTTTATGGGATAACATAAATAAGCCAAATCAACAGAAAACCTATTACAATTTTATTTAAATTAATCAGAACTAATAAAAGCAAGTGATTGTTCACATCCAGTCAGTGAAATGAATCACACCATGGGGGAGAGAGAGAGCTCGCCTGTAAAGCAAAGCTCAAGATGTGCCTCACCTGTCCTATAACCCCAGCCTTGCCAACGAATCCTGCGGCAACAGTGGGTTCAATGATTTTTGAGGCAGAAATGGTTTCAAGCAGAGAAATCAGGAGTGTATTGGAACATCTCGCGGCACCACACACTGCATTTGCCCTTTTTACTTCAGTCGTGGGCTTCCTACGAGGAAATTTCCCATGGCAGATGGAAGTAGTCTTTTGGGTTCAGTATACCTTCCAGGGCCAATTACTTGGATTCACTAGCCATTCTTGGTCAAAGACTAAAGCATTTACAGTACATCTGGATGCAGGATGGAGACTTTTACTGAATATTAATCTTTGTAATGCACTTCATTCTGAAAAGTAAAATTAAACAAATAAAAAGAGTCCCAAGAAAAGTAAGTAAAATATTAGCATGGATCAAAAGAAAGAGATTAGAAAATGACAAAAAAGGAATTAAGTGAAATTAAAGACTTGGAGCAATTTCAGGAATACAAGGAAAACTGGCGGACTTCTCTTTTTCCCTGGTTATGTTTTTAAAGGAAAAAAGTGATTCTCATGGGAGAGTCACAGAAAGGAAAGAGGAAAACGGCTGGCTGTGAGCCCTGGTTTACCTTTCACCACAAAATGAGAGTTTGTTTCTGTTTCAAAGGCCATTGTGTTTTTGCAAGCAGATTAGACTCTGCTTACAGCCTGCTTATGATGAGAAACTTGAGATAGGAGGAAGCGTTCCAGATGAGTCACTTAAAAGACAAGGCAAGAACATAAAAGTCACATTCTCTTCTAAAATATTATTAAAACAAAAGCTGTATAACCAAACTAGCTCCCTCATCCTAGCAACAGCTCCCTTTAACAAAACAAAATACAGCAAATTCTAATTATGAAAATCCCTTGTCTCTGTGAGACAGTGGGGGTTTCACTAGTAATTAATCCAAATGTGTACACATGATGTGGACAAGTTCATCTTTTATAAGCCTCACTGTGCAGTAAAGCCAACTCTCTTTAATTCTTTTTACAGGAAATGTTAATAGAAAAAAATAACATTTTTCATCTGCCTGGGGAAAGTATCTTGTGAAATCAACAGTAAAGGGTTTAGAAGTTAAAAAAAAAAAAAGTTACGTATCTTAAAGCGTGAGTCAAATTTAGTTTTATTAAAATGGTTGCACCTTTGTTTCAACTTCCAACCTGTCTTTTCTCAAGGTACACTCAAACTATTACTTTTTCTGGTCCAGGTAAATGAAAAAAAAAAAAAAACTAGGTATCAAAATAGAGTGAGTAGCCTCTGTTGATACACTAAAGACAATTGTAATCTTTATGTGTGATAGAAAGAAAAAATCTAGTGGGTACATAAGTTTAATTTTTAAGTTATGGCTAAGACGGAAATTTACTCCTGCGATTCTATTGGAATCTTTTTGCACTGGGAAAGCTTTTATTCAGTCTGCTGAAAATCAAATCCATCCTGAGTTCCTTGGAGAGCAGTGACTCAGCGGGCAGTCCACCTGGATATCCTTGTTTCCAATGTTCCAGTTTTAGACTTTGCTCTAAAAATCGCCACCAATCACAGGTTGTGAAGAGGGAGTCGTTTTAATATCAGGATTACCTAACTTTAAACTCATGACATCTTTTTTGAGGGGTGGAGTTAAAGAGGAAGATTACAAAGAAGGTTAAAATTCTTGGTTGAAAGATATCCTTTTAAAGTAAAGGGGAGATGGAGGAGAGGAATTACGCCATGATGTCAAAGGCATTTTTATTTGTAATAATCTGTATTTAGAAACTTTAGGAATCTGCTTATAAATATCTTGGTTTTTCTCTTAAAAACTCATAAAATTTGGATTTTACTCTCAGAATTATTCTTTGCCTCAGAGTTTGTGAATCACTTTCAGGTGTTCCCTCCACACACCGCCTTGTGCATGATCCAAATTCCATGCCAGGGGGTCCAGGGATTTAGCTCAGTGGTTCTGATCCCTGTCCTGCAAGCGCAAGGGCCCAGGTTCGATCCCGAGTAACCACATACAACAATGTCAGGCTTGGAGATTCATGCCCACCCACAATCAATACCATATTCCACAATGCCAGGCTTGGTGGCTCAAGCCTGAAATCCCAGCACTTAGGAGACAGAGGGAGTAGGATTGCTGTGAGTTCAAAGTTTTCCTGGGCTACATAATGAGCTCAGGATCAGCCTAACTACAAAGCAAGACCCTGTCTCAAAAAAATAAAAAATTTTAAAAAAATTCCACACCAGACAGGTACAATTATTACAATTGATGGAACACGTTGGTATTATATTGTCTCCAAAGTCCAGTTTACAGTAGAACATTCTTGGAACTGCACATTCTGTGGATTTGGACAAACGGTGGATATGTATCCACCATTATAATATCATGGAAAATAGCTCCACAGCTTCCTACTCCAGTATTTTATATTCGCAGATAGTTTTAAAAATTCATCTCTGGCCAAAGACGTTATTAAAGTTCAAGATCAGAATCTTTGTGTTCAAGAAGATGAAATGATAACAATACTGGCAACCATATGTGAGTTAGGAAAGAAAACTAGCTTTTCTCTACTTTTCCCTTTTTCACTATGCACAACTTTCTTTCCTATTTGACAAGAGACAGCGAGATTAAATTTAGTGCAAGGTACATACGAGCAATTCCCTGGAAGGCGACCTTTCCAACAGAATGTTACCCTCATAAGTGACATCAGCATTCTTTCTGAGTCAGAGTGGTCCCCACCCTTCTCATCCCCACACCCTGGATGAGGCTCAGGGAGGGTCAAGGATCCAGCCGCCCAGGAACAGTCAGGCTGGAAGTATTCTCTGGCCGTTAGCACGGGTGACAGTCGCTGATTGTGGCCAGTGGGGGAACCGCGGGCGCAGGGCTCTGGCGATCGCTCAGCGAGTGAACACTCGCATGAGAAATCATCACTTCTCGAGCTATCAGCACGCGCGGGCGCGAAGTTAGCGCTTCAGTCAGCACTCACTGGAGAGCGCCCGGGACGGCGACGCGGCGAGGGGAGGAAGTAGAGGTGTCAAAGGCACGCAGCGATCCAGTGAATTTCCTGAGACAGGAAGAAGTGGGGCGCTGTCTCCCCCGCTGCCCTAACCTCAGCCATCCTTGTGGGGGAGGCGGAGGCGCAGCGGAAACACCTTCAGGAAAGTTTCGAACACCTTCACGGGCAGGGCGTGGCGGTCGGGAGTCGGCGGGCGCCGGGTGCCGGCCCCGGGTCCCAGCGCAGGGCGGGTCGCGCGCCCCGCGGCAGGTGGCAGGTGACGATCGGGCGGCGCCGCGGCGCAGGTGAAAGAAGCGCTTCTTACCTTTTTCACTTTGGCTTCCAGGTCCATGGCGGCGCCCCGGCTCTCCGTCCTCCTTCCCGAGGGGGCCACGTCCAGGCTCACCAGCCTCCGGCTCCGCTACTCCGACCCAGGCGACCCCGGCTCGGAGCTCACCCGGCGCCGTCGAACTTCCGCCGTCCAATTAATTCGCCGCCCCGCCTGCGGCTAGAACCGGGAACAAAGAGGCGCGGGCAGCCAATGGCAGCCGGGCAGCGCCGCGTCTCCGCCAATCATCGAGCGCCGCACGCACCTTCGAGGTCCTCGCGGCAAGGTGAGGGGCGGGGCGGCGTAGGGGGCGGCGCCCTGCGGAGCGAGCGCTGCCTGCGCAGACCTGGGGCCGCAGCGCCCTAGTACGACCTGCAGCGGCGGAGAGGGGCGAGGTGGGCGCTTCCCCAGGGGCCCCGCTTGTAGCTAGTAGGCTGGGTCTTGCCTTTGGGAAGAGAGGAGCGCACCCCTCATCTGCGCTCCGAGAACTTGCCGGAGGCCACTCGGGTCTTCGCTAATCACCGAGCCAATCATTGGGTCTCATTTTTACTAACGTGAAGCGGGAGTTTCACAGGTATCACAGCCTCGCGGAAGCACCGGAGCGGGCCTCTCTGGCGTCCTCAAGCAGGAGGAACTGTAATGAGTACTATCGGATTGTCGAGTCTGGAAGGCATCCTAGAGCTTATTTAGTATAGTTCCCTCTGCAGGGGGCCGAAGACCCCACCCACGCCCGATCCCCTCTCCTCTTAGCTTCCTGGGGACAGAACTAGTACGCATGAATCTTTCAGCACTTCTCTGGGTTACTTAGGAAAAAGAATCATTTTTTTTTTGTCAGTTTATGCTAATGGCAGAAAACACTAATGACCAAATAGCAGGCAATTCTTCACCTGGCATGTTCTTTTATAAACCAAAGCGAAAACAAATAGTTTTTGGGTCTGGATGGCTCGCCATTCTGCCTGTGGAAGTTTTGTAGCTACAACCCCCCCACCCCCATGCAATTAGTCAATACTTTCGACTCATGTGCTTGACTGTTGACAGTGTTCAACAGAACAGTGATTTATATTGTGTACATTTGTCTTATCCCATTATTATCAACAAATGGATCATAATGTTTTATTTCTTTGTTTTACTCAGTTGAAGTAGAACTTTCCTATCTCAGTTTCCCGACCTTCCTGCTAGGCTGGGGCTGGTTTGCCTTGTGTAAGCGCTGGACATGTGGTATAGCTATGACAAGGCAGTTTCGTCGCTTTCAGGAGGCTTAGCAGATGGAGAATGTCCTGTAAAACAGTTTTACTAATGGATCAAACATGTTGCAACACAAACCTTTGGACTCGTATTCGGTAGAGTAGTAGAGATGACGCTTAGAAGACGGTCAGGAAATATTTTCTTTTTCATCCAGTTCAGCCTTTCTCCCTCTGCTTCCCAGGCCCCCAGCGTCACTTTGTGTATTACTGTGTGAGATGGACACCGAAATTCAGTGATTGTTATCTGGGGCTGGCACTCTGCCAATTATGGAGAACTATTTTACACGTTTGTAACCTAATCATCTGCAGGTGGGTCAACTAGCAGAGATAATGAGATGGTGGGAACCTGGGTTTTGGTTCGTTGTGCTTGGGGAGGGGATTAAAGATACAAGGTATGGTTTTGAATATATTGGGTTTGAGTAACATCGTACCTAAATCATTAAAAGCCATGAATAGAAAAAACAGTCTGGAAGATAGTAAAAATAAAAGATATTATCAGGGATTTTCCCTTAAGGGACAAAATACCCAACACCTATAATTTATAGGAGAAGTTTATTTTACCTCGTGGTTTCAGTCCTTGGTCAGTGGGCTCCAAGGCAGAAAGAACATAATAGAGAGACAGAGGGAAAGGTGCTTAATCCCTGGAAGCCAGGAAGCAGAGATCAAAACTAAAGGCTAAAGGGTGTACCCCTCCAGTCACACCCGAGAGACCGCCTCCGAGCGACTCCACCTAACTGCACACTGATACGTGAGTTTATCAATGAGTGAATCCGTTGATGCATGTGGGGCCCCATGAGCCAATCACCTTCTATACACCTGAGAATACTGGGTGTGGGGGCATTTTAGATCTAAAATATCACATATCAAAGACAATAGCTGAGGAGGGCTGAGCAAGACGGGGATAAACAGGAGGTAAAGACCAGTCAAAGGGTAAGGGGAAAACAAGTCCCAACAAGCAAGTAAGAGAGTTCAAGAAGGGGCTAGTTAACAACATGAAATTACAGAGAAACATCACATATCCACTGAATTTAGTAAAAAGATCAATAATGATTTTGGGAAATATATTTTTGATGGAGTTGTGGGGACAAATATTACCTTATAATTCTGTCTGTCTTTGTGCTGACGTAATGTTTGCCTTGGTTCCTTCACAAAATTTAGAGATATGTCAGCATAATAAATGGTCAGTTTTGATGTTTCAATCAAGTAAAGCATGAGGGAAATGAATATACTAGATAATATTAAGGAATATTCTTAAAATATTTATCTTTAAAAAGTTAAAAAAGTAAAAATACTGGGTTACACACACATACAGGCCCACAACACACACATACAAAATATATAAACCTACACAGGATAAATATACTATAAACACCAAGGAAGAATCATTGAGAAATTTTTCATAGTAGGTAAGGTAAGATTTCAAGATATATATGACTACATCTTTGTCCGTTGTCCTCAATTATGTGGTCCCAAGACATCTCTTTAGAGAAGTTAATCATTTATTAACATGCAATAGGAACTCCTCTGTGGGTTTAATGCAGCTATCATTACTCATTAGCATGGATAAAATTACAGTTTGTCCTATATGAGTATTTTAATAGAAAACGGATACTAAAATGTCTCCAGCAAATCATTATTTGCAACTTTTGTTTAAATTTACAAAACATTGGAGTTTGACTGGGAATAATGGATGAGCCACATGATAGATTTAGCATAGACAGTGAACAAAGATAACTAGTAATTGGAAATATGTTACTACCTGAGAACTGAGGTCATTGCTGTGACTGTACCTGACCATGTGGCTCAGAAACCTTTGGAGCTGGCTTGTGGGATGGAGAAAAGTTTGGTAAGGTTTGAAGATGGTGGCTAAAGATGTCAAGCTGGAATGCCTCATGCTTGGTGGACATTCTGAGTAGAGCTTAGGAGCCTAAATGCAGATGGAAATGCTGCTGGTAATGACCAGGCTTGCAAGATTTCTGCTGGGAAATTGGCTATTGGACTCTAGACGATGTGTCTTATGGCTTGGGAGAAAGTTTGGCTGCATTTTACTGTGACCCAGAGACTTAGCGTGAGTCTGAGTTTAAGGGCAACAAACTAATTAATCTGGCAGAAGAAATTCCAAGGCAGTGTAATGCTGAGGTGGTGGCATGGCTGCTGTTGGGCCTGTTAGCCAGATTTATGTTGAAAATCAAGAGCAAAAAGCCCAACAGAATGATTTGAAATATTTTGAGTTTGGCCAGTTTTACCATTCTAGTAAAGCTTGGGACTGAAAAGAAAGAGAAGATGTTGATAGTTGAAAGAGAACAGGAGAACAGAAAGTACAGCCTGAGGGCATCACAAGAAGCAGCAGGACTCCACCCACTGCAGCCTCAAAATTGCAAAAGTGAAAGTCTTCCCTTTGAGAAGAGAGCATCAGAGCAACTTGTTCCAGAATAGTGACAGCCTAGGGAAGATGTTCCTTCAAATTTGGTTCATAGGTGCTGGACCCCTACAGCTCAGAGAGAAAGAAACCGACCATTTGTTGGTCCAGCTGGGGGCACATCTTGGTGTTATTGTGTGATACTGGTCTTAGGTCAATGAAGAATGCAAGAGATGTGGTATCAGGAAGGCTTCCACCCAGATTTCTGAAGAAGGTCTGGGAGGCCGGGCAGGGTGCCCCCAAGAAGGCAGTGAGTGAAGCTCTGATGTGAAGCCAAAGTTACAATGGAGACTCCAGAAGTTTGGAGAAGCCAGGAACATGGATCATCTGGGGAAAACTGCAAAGAGGGAATAAAACCAGCCCAAGAGAGCAGCCATGACAGCCATAGCCTTACAAGCAAGTGCCTTACAAGCAAGTGCCTGGCAGTGCCTTACAAGCAAGAGCCCCCCAGGCCCTTTGGAGCTCACCACCTTCCACACATGGCTGAGGGTGCTGGAATAGGAACTGTGGGATTTAAGTTTGCTCTGATGGATTTTGGTCTTGCTTTGGTCCCATTCCTTTGTATGATGACTCCTTTCCTAACTTTTGGAATGGAAATTTCTATCTTGTGCCATTGAATGTTGTAAGTGTTTAACTCTCTTCATTTGTTCAAGGGCTCACAGCTCATGGTTTGTCTTAAATCTCAGTGGTTGAAGACAGCTGGCCCTTGTGCTATATCAAAACTGATATCTAGCACTGCTATCCAGACTTTTCAGAAATGCTGAAACTGTTAGAACTTTGACAACTCTTGGAGATGGACTAAAGGCTTTGTGCATAAAGAGACAGACATGAGTCTTTGAAGGGCTGGGGCAGAATGTTGTGGTTTGTGTTTAGATGTTCCCCCAAATCTTATGTTATCAGGTGGGGCTTTTCAGAAGGGGCTGGATCTAGAATGTGTGATGCTGGAATTTAGTGATGGTGCAGCAGTAGCTCAAAAGCATTAGGATTAAGGGTGTGATTGCCAGTTGCCCCAGGTAGTGTGGATAAGATAAAAGGGGCAAAAAAGCGTTGTTAAGGCACTTTGTTGCTTTTATGCATGGCCGGTTGTTTCTCCTCTGCAGTGCCTCTCTGCCGTGTGCCACCTGCCTTTAAGTTAGCTGATTATGGACGGAAACCTCTATAAGCTATAAGTCAAATAAGCCTTTCCTCTTTAACTTGGGTATTGGATATTTTGTGTCAAAGTGAGAGAAAAATAGCCACAAATCTTATGGAAACAGAACAACACAAAACTGTATACACAGTATGCTCACAGAGGTACAAAAATCCCATACACAAAAAGAAAATGTGAAGTAAAATATCAGTAGTACTTTGTCTTGGGTAAGTACATGGTGATATTGTCTTGCCTTTGAAAAACATTTTGTGAAGAGCATGGTATATTCCTTAATGGCATGACCTTACCTTATGAATATATGATTCAAAACATTTAGAGCAACAGGGAAATGACTGTAATTTTCAAAAACACCAGAGATAGCTTTTGCAATAAATTTATCTACCAAGGTATTTCATAAACCCCAGAACACAAGAAAAGGCACAAAAGTCACAAAGTGTGTAGATGTTAAACAATTCTGTTTCAGAAGGGGGAAGAAATGAGTGAGCGATGTTGATGAATAAAAGAACCAGAATATCTATTTCAGTTATTTACTATAAAATATTTCATTTTATTATAGCAGCCGAAAAAGTAAGAAAGATGGAAGCCGTTGAAGCCAGCTGGCTCTTGTGCTACCTCAGAACTGACATCTGGTGCTGCTATCCAGGACAAAATCCCATTGGGAGAAACTGCTTCTAGGGAAATCAAGGTTCAGTGAGAACAGAAGAGACAGTGGAAAGTAAAAGTGCAGAGAAGTGAAATTCAATGTGATAGCCTCTATCTACATCTAATTATCTCGATTTCAGTGAAGGCATTTAAATACAAGCTATAAATTAGAATGTCAGCTTTTCACTCATACTAGACATACTTTAGGATCTCAACAGCTAGAAGAAAGTAATAGCATCAGGAATTCCAGAAGCAACTATATCTATGGCTTGCTACCTGTATCTATTTAGTGCCACTTTCTGTGTAATTACTAACATATAACCACTATATACATGTAGATATATGAGGTTTCTGAAGTGTGAGATTTTCTAAGCCTCACATCACAAAAGTTCAGTACAATATCTTGTGAAAATGAATAGTAGTAAATTATCAAGGTCAAATTTCATGTAAAGTTAAGGGAGAACAGAAGAGCATATCAAGAGATAGTGAGAGAGCATTTGAAAGGTATGTCCATAAGGTAAAACAAAACTGTGAATTATTTTAAAATGAGATAAATATACTAGAACGTTTATATGTGTAAAGAATCACACAAATCAGTATAGGGAAACTCAGAAGCAAGGTGACAACTCAGGAAAGAATTGGAAATGAGGAAAGCAGTATTGCTTGAATGAAGAAGAGAAATGTGAAAAAATATAATAGGTTTAAAGCAAAAGAGTAAAAAAGAATTTTTAAATGAAAGGTAAACATTATTATAAAGAAAGTATCTTTGTAGTTTGAAAACAGACTACAAAGATGAAGTACAAATAGTTCAGGAGTCTCAAAAGAGGAAAACCAGACAATATGAACAAATACGGAAGAGTATAATTTAAAAAAAAAATTCCTGAATTTAAAACATGATTTATTTAACATTATGATGCATACATTTTCCTACCAATGACTCAAACCTATCCTTCTGTACAGCACAATAGTACTTCATTATCAATACATACCACATTTTCTTTATCAATTCATCTGCTGAGGAAAACACAGGCCATTTCCAAGATTTGGCTATTATTGTGTTGCTATAATCACGGGTATATCTTGCATGTCATATCACTGCTTTTATAAGAGAAACCCAAAGTATGAATGATTTTTTTAAAAAAGACAGAGTGTTCATAATAGGGAAATTTCTTCTGAAAACAGGAAGAGGATCTAGAATGAGAGGAAGGGGGAAGAGAAGAGGAATAAGAATTAAAAGGTGCTAAGTATATGCACCTGCTTCCTAAAATGAATATAAACACGTAAGACATGTATTAATACAAATTTTTACAAAACAAAGTTAAAATGATTTTAAGTTAGATATTGAAAAATTTTACTACCTAGAAACATCAACTCTGAAAAACAAACACCAAGCATATTGTAATAAAATTACTAGACTTTGAAGAATAGGACAAAAATGTTTAGATAGCTGTTATTTTTAAAAGCATGTATTTTATAGAAGAAAAGTTATATAATCCACAAAACTGGAATACTCTAGGTCAGATGAAAATGGACAACAATAGTATATTTGAGACAAGTACTGTGAATCAGACATTTTATATGAAATGACTTTCAACTATAAAGGACACAGTTTTATGAACATTTGACAAGTTGAGAATCATTATTTCCATTAAATTCTTTCCAAGTAGTATATAGAGAACTAGCCTCAGACAACCAAAGTTGCTAGAAAGACACTGACATAATGAAGCAAGCATGTGTATGTTTAAATATATAAATTTCTGTGAAAGTAAGACTAAATAAGGTATAAGAAGGAGAGGGCAATACACATTAACTTTATGACTTAACAATGTAGATGTAAAATAAAGTGGTAGGAAAGCATGCAACATTTAAACATTTTCAGTATTTACATTGGAAGTAGTGTTTACATTATTAACCTTTTATGCACATAACATGAAATAAAACAAGTATTTAGGGAGATATTTTAATTTTATCACTCCCCAGAACTTTGACGGCTAGGATTCTATGTATGGAAGAAAGGAGAAGCAGTAAAATAAAATCATGAAACTAAAATAGTTTGTATTTTTACTTTATATTTAGCTAGCTGGATAGCCAGCTATCTGAATTTACTAGCTCTAGTAAAAACGACTCACCTACTAGCAATAAATATTCCAGGCTCTTGTATTATGATCTTGAAGTAGAATTTCTCAGTAAAAGAAACCCAGAAATTCTTGGGGAGATCACTGCTTCCTGGTCTATAGAAGGAAATGAATAGAATGGGGCTATGATTCTATTGGCCTAGAATAGAGCAAAGAAAGTATGAAAAACTACTTGGATCCTGTCCAGTGAAGTCAGAAGCCAGCTCAGAGAGGATCCCCCTGGCCAAATATGGCCCAACTTGACCTTCGTATTGGTAACAATCATAATGGATTGAAACCTACTGAGTATGTTTAAATTAACAGAAATCATATATATTTTTTTAAAAAAAACATTGACTGTCCTTGGGGAAAAAACTGATTATTCAGAGTAATAATAAATAGGGGAAAAGAATTGGAGATTTTCCTTGCCTTTCCACTGTGTGAGTAAATATTAAAGAGAAATAGTGTCAGATACTCCACTGAATAAAGAATTGAATAGCATCATTTCATAACAGCCAGTGGTATCACTGACTGCCACAATCAAAAGATAATCAGATATTATATGTTAAACCATTCCTGAAGGGTCACAAAGAGAATAACACTGATCCCAATTCTGTCTTCATAAACAGATGCCAAGTGGCAGAAATACATTGGCAGGAGAATGTACTCTGTTCTAAGAATGCCAAATGAGTAAAATCCGGACATGAGAAACTTTAGAGAAGATAATCCAGAATTTTCAGTAGAAAAATTGTAAGGAGAAAAAGAATAGAGGAAGAACTGGTAGATTAAGAGATTTAAGATGGCAGGCCAACAATATTAAGATGGACAAAGATAAAACCAAATCATTTATCTAGAATGCACAGCTGAGTGATGACATTCTAAAAGTGCACGATGTAATTACCATAGACATCAGGATAATGGGTGCTTATGGGGGTGGAAGTTGGTTATGATTTGGATGAAACAAAGGTGAGGATTTCTTGGGCACTGTCGAACGTTCTAGAGGGAGGGGCCCAGAAGAGGCAGTGGGAGACTCACTGAGGAAGCCTCATCATATACTGACAGACTCTTTTTACCTCACATATATATTTCCAACTTACCTATCTCCAAATTTATCAAAGTGCAGCTTATTTGAATAAAAATATACTTACCCCTTCCAGAGCCAAATACAACTTCTGCATCCAATTCTAAACCCATGACATTTGGATATTACAAATTTATCTCATTTTACTCTAAGTTAGACTCATTATGGTTCTGCTCTAATATGGTGAGTACAATCAAGAGCCAACTTAAATAACAGAAGGGGTATATGAGTTTACTAGGTCTGTTGTAATAAATTACCATAAACTAGGTGGTGGCTTAAAATAACAGAGATTTATTTTCTCACAACTATGGAAGCGAGAGACCTGAAATTGAGGTGTTGGAAGGAACACACTTTCTCTAAAAACTCTAAGAATCCTCTCTTTCATTTTCCTATGACTTAGAGTTCTATTACTTTGATTTTCCCTTCAATTTCACGTGGCCATTTTCTGCTTGTGTATGTTTGTGAATGAATTGCTTCTTTCTCTCACAAGGAGTACAGCCTTTGGTTTTAGGGCCCACCCTAATCCAGTATAACCTCATTTTAACTGCAAAGACTATTTCCAAATAAGGTTACATTCTGAAATTCTGTGTGGATACGGATGTTTGGAGTCACTGTTCAACTCATTGCAAATGAATTTGCCTTTGTTTAGAGGAGCAAAATCAAGATAGCCAAAACAAAGCTCTTTCATTAAAAAAAGCAATTAATTTTATTCAACATCATTCCATGAGAGACACAGTACAGTGTCTTATGGGTCTAGGAGTATAAAAACTAACACTATTGTCAGTAGAATTAGTTTCTTGTTCTTCCATTTGGATACACTATATATTCACTGAAGGGTATATTTTGTCCTCCATAGTGACCTTGCAGAGAGTTGTCATTTGAGATTTTTCCTTTAGGAGAGCTTTCCTATTCTGAGAAGACCCTTTGGAAGATGAAGAATTTGATATACCATAAAATGTGCTTTAAGTTACTTTTACTAGGCTGTAGATTTAGGTAACTGTCATTTTATTTCAGGAAAATCTTTAAACTAATATTCAAAAACCATGATGACAATGACATCTTACACGAGGTTATCTCCATTGTAAGCGGTGTCCTGTCTGATGCAGAATGTGCAGCAGGCCCTAACCTCAACTCAGCAGACTCTGGCAGCACCCTGCCTCACTAAAAAATGTCTGGACATTGCCAAATGTCTCCTAGGGAGAAAAATCATTTCTAATTGATAATCACTGCTTTACATTATACTAGAAATATATCATTGTGTATAAATAACCCTACAACTTTGTGAATTTAAACAACTAAATGTGCTCATGTAACACTTATTTTGCTCAGGCATCTGCACATGAGTAGGAAAGGCAAAGGAATCTTATTTCCAGTGTACATGGCATTAGCTGTGATAGCTTAGCTGGAGTACTGTGCATGGATTCTCTTCAGTGGCAAGTAGGTGCTGGCTGTCATCTGAAGTTGGCACCTCTCCAGGTGGGCTTCTGTGAGCTGGTGGAGCTTCTTCCCAGCATGCTGGTGTGGTTTCAAAAGAAAATGTGCTGAGGGAGTGAGGTGGAACTCATAACATTTTTGAGACATGGCCTTGAAAGTCATATATGGTCACATAGCGTGCTATATCATTTGAGATAATTGCAAAGATCTGCCCCAGTTTAAGAGCAATAGACCTCATGTCAATGAAAGAAGTGTCATAATCACAATTCTTAGGGTGTGGGATGGGGGATACTGTAGCAGCCTTCTTCAGAAAATATAAGTCTATCATCTGCGCTAAAGACACAAAAGCTTACATTTTCCCCATATGCCAAACAAATACAATGATTTTTATCTTTTAAGGTTTCTCCTCCATGGATCAAAGTCTGGTGCCTGTAAATCATATCCATTTGTAGATGGTGCCTTTTATGTGTGAATAATTAGTTATAGCTCTTTGAGTATAATTCTTGATCTGAAAAGCTCTCACCTAAAGAGAAATATGACCTGTCCCTCACATACACTCAATGAATAAAAAGCCACACCCATGAGTCTCATAGAGATTATCCTTTTTTCTATTTTGTGCTCCTAGTACAAACCTTTCACAGCCTATCACATTAAATATTCTTAGAAACTTTCTTTTAAATACAGATTATCTATGAAGTCTCCTTTACGATCTTCCTGCAGTAGTCCTTCCAGACTGGGCTAGTTTGATCTCATATTATAGGAGCAGGGTTCCCAGAGTGCATATCCCAGCCAAGCAAGGTGGAAAGTGAATATTTTGTTTTGCTTTTTCTCAGCTGGCCCCATAAAGCTCATGACATCATTAAACTTTCTTGGCTGAAGCAATGACCAAGTTTCACTCAGAATCAAGACATAGACCACAACGTGTGATAGGGAAAAGTGTCAAAATGGTACAGTAAGAATGTGTAACAGGAAACATCTATTTGCGTATTTTATATGACGTGTGATTTATATCCACTTCCATTACTTGAGATTTCTGGCCATAGAAGGAAAGGGCTTCTCTCAGTAAAATGGTTGATCTGTCCTGATAGATTCTTCTTTTTTCTTTCTTTCTAATGAATGAGGTTGGAATATACTTCACAATCTTATAACTCATTGAAGGCTTCAGGGAATCTTTGTCCTCTTTAAACCCTGATATCCGGTGTGAAACTGGAAAAAGATTTAACCAACTCCTTCCACAGTTTCATGGTGTTGTGGCTTATGTCTAGACATCCTCCCCAAACCTCTTGTGGTCTTAGCTGCAGGTTTTCAGGGGCGTCTGGATCTAAAGGGCATGGTGCTGGGACTGAGGCATGACAAGGGCGCCAAGGTTAAGAGCGTGAGTACTAACCGCCCCCAGGGCGGGCAGCCTGGATAAGATACAAGGGCCAGAAAGAGGCTTGTTACTCGCTTCCTTGCTTTTGCTCCTCTTCCTCTTGCCATGAACTCTTTCTCCTCCGCCATTCCTTGCCTTGCAGCCAAATGACTATGAACTGAAACTTCTACAAACTGTGAGCTAAATAAACCTTTCCTGCTTTGACTTTGGTTGTCAGGCATTTTATCTCAGCAACAAGAAAAGTCACTAAGGCACGTGGTTACCCACCTCAAGCAGAACCACAGGATAAGGTCTTTGCAAAAACCTGACTGTACGGTGTATCTCTGATTGTCTTGTTATTAGGTGATCACATATGACAGAAACACAATTTGAACAGGTATAAGACAGTTGGGTTTTATTGCCTCCCCATGACAATGAGAGGAAGATGGATTCTAGCGCTAAAAAGAGGTTCAGGTGCCGTAAGAGCTAACAATCTCTCTTGAAATTTTTTTTTTTTCACATCTTGGCTACAAAAAATGTAAGTCTCATCTTCAATAACCCCTCTTCTTTGGGAAGCATCTGTGATTGACCATGTTTTTTTCATTAAACTAAGGACTCATATGATGTTATTATCTATCCTGTATAATTTTTTTAAAAAAATTGACATCTTTATTGGTACATTACATGTATGCATCATGATTGCACTCCATAATGGGGATTTGTACCTGTATAAGACACAACTTAATTCTCATTTTTTCCCATAGCCCTTCCTACCCTACCACCCCCCTATATACATAAAATTTGTTTCCTTTTTTTTTGTTGTTATATAATCTTAAGGCAAATTTGTCACATAACACTCATTTCATACTCTAAAAATCTTATTGTATTGATTAAGAAAATTCCTAACTATTGTACCAAAGTATACTAAGATTTATTTTAACACAAAAACAGAGTAAAACTACCTTGTGAATTGCTGAATTTAGGCAGTATGCAAAAAGTATAAAGGAACAGCCTGCTTCTCCTATACCAAATATTAAATAATAATAATAGTTTTCAGTATGTTTCTGGAAAAGAATATGTGACATAAAAGTAGGATATCAAAATAAAATTTTGAGACATTATAGCATTGAGTTTATTGAGATAACTGGGTAGGGATCCCTTTGTGTCTTGGAATAAAATATTTCCTTATGGGCAAGCAAAGTGGGTGTTGAGTGATATTTGTGGACTTATTGTCTATGACAGCATCCTCCCAGAGCAAGAATACCTTTTGGAAATTATGATTGAGGGGGTTTGAAAGATTTTTAGTAATTAAAATATCTGTAGTAATGTTCTATGAATACAAAAATGTGAAAACACTGAAACTTTAAGCAAATTTCATTAAGTCTTACATTGTTTTACTTACTGCAGAAAATTACTTTCAGAATAATGTGACAATGTTTTTTTCTAATACAGTGTGTAAACACGGAAAAAGGGAAGTTGGCAAGATTGTGTGGTGATGTGCCATCTGATACACCATATGATTTACAAGCATGTAAATTTTGTGTTTTAACTAGAACACAGAATCTTCACTTAGCAGGAAATTACTAAGTACTCACCATAAAATAATAATTTTGTTTGCTGACAACAGTCTTGTACCTATTAAACTATAATACATTTTCAAACTTTAAAAACTTACCAGGCATCTCATTTTTAAAAGTGCCTCCATTGGGTGTAGCAGTTCCTCGGAGCTCAGTATGTTATGGCTAGTAGAAATGTTCTTTTAAGATTGCCTTTGTGCTGTAATATAAATATGAGTCTCTGGTAAGCCTCAGTGTACACTAATTTGATTTTCAGGAGTTGAAGGAGTCCTAAAAAGGGATGGGACCAGCCTAGTGGTGACTATTTTAGTGCAGCTCTTACTGCGATTGCTGGATAAGAAGGGAAATCAATTATAGTTCTGAAAGAGGTGCAGATTCTGTTCACTTACAACTCAGAACTTTAATCCCTGGATAAAAACCTAAGCTTGGAATGAATATAAAAATCATAACATTTGTTTCTACTATAAAAGGATGTACTAAGTTCAGAATCCTATCATTTAAACATACGGATTACTCAAAATAATGAAGTGACATGTCAAATAAGGCCAACATGCTTCTTTTGGATCTGTGAAAAGTAAATTGTGCAACAGATTTGCCATCATATGACTTCTGTTCTTGATAGGTTACAGAAGCTGTACCTGTATGCACATGCACATAGGAGAATCTATGAGTATCAAAGGGAAAAGAATTGTTTGTTCTGTTTGCTTTAGGGTAAGATTTAGCCTATGTACAAGCCTCCCCCATTCTTAAATATATATCATCAAAGTATATATGCTATTAATTTATCCCATGGATTCTGATTTTGGTGAATTCATAGCAAATAAATTACTAATTTCATGTTATATTTCTTGGGCCACAGCCAAAAACTACTTTGAAACGCATTCAAGTTAGTTAATTCAATTTAGTTCATCTGTTGAGAATTTCTTCCTTGAGGTGACTATGTATAAAGCTCAAGGGCATAAGCTTCTCTGCTTTCTCTCGAGTATTCCTGGGAGAAGAATGTGTAAGAATTAGGACAGAAGTAAACTGAGGTTCAGTTATTTGGTTAACACAGGGTATAATTTTAAAATGATAAGTGGTGTAATCATAAAAATATGACATAGAAGCAAGTTATGTAGCTCTCCTCATAACAAAATAATGGAGATGGAGTTCTCATTATTATTGGAAAAGATAGATTACATTTATCTCACAGCATTGGAATTCAGCACTTAAATTCAATACTGAAAACAGATCTATGTGTCAACCCTGATAAATATTATACATGATTTTTGGTTGAGTCACGTAGGTAGTTCCATTTCGAAATAAAAGAATTCTATCCATTCCTCATACCACACACCAATGAAAACTCAAAGATTTCAATGATACCATGTAAGTACTAGAAGAAGACCTCACAGAACCTTTGTAAAATTAGATTAGGGAGGTCCTTTCTCATTTTGCTTCAAAATGCAGAAACTGTTCTAAGACTAACAAAATTGGTTAGTTTATAATTTTTGCTAAAACGAAGGAGACCAAGAGATGGAAGAAGGAGGGAGGGCAGTGAGGGGAAGTGGATGAAATAAGAATTAAGATATGATATACACATGTACTAACCCCCATGAGAAATAGAATTATCACGTGCTACATCGTGTAGTAGTAAAAATGAAAAGAATTTTAAAGACCCAAATAAAAACTAAACATCTTTGTAACAAAACCCAACAAAAGAATGTTAAAACAGAAATGGCAAGTCAGAAGGCTAAACATTTACTCAATTAATGGACTAGAAATTGATTTTTAAAATGTATCAGTGGTTCAAGAAACAATTCATGAAGGAATGGGTTCATAGAAGAGACAAACATCATTAACATAGGAAAAATTCATTACTTCTTTCATAATAAGATAATTTGAGATCAAACTACAGTCAGTAACACTTTTCACCTCTTGGGTTGTAAAATGCTAAATTTAATAAAACTGAGGGGCAGTAGGAAATCAGGTGTCAATGATAAGTATCTTTTATGAATGGTAGTTTGTAAATGTCCATAAAATTACAAAAGTATTTCCCCTTTGAATCAGGAGTTGCCCTCACAGGAATTTATCCTGCAGATGCACTCACATACATAAGAAGTGATATATCATCTACAGTGTTGTATTCAGGATTAGAAAATATTGCAGTGTCTCTTATCAGAGAATTGGTCCTAGAAGTTACCACAGTGAATACCATGGTATGTTATACCAAAAGAATAAGAAAGTATTCTGCATAGATGTGTCCAGATCTATATGTGATAGGAAAGCTATTCTTAAAATGGAGAATTTAAGGATATAGATGTGTTTGTTTGCACTAGAAAAATTCAAGGATCCAATGAGAGTCATTGTCTAGAGAGAGGATGGAGAGGAATATGTGGGCATGAAACGGTGGACAAGCTTACCGTTGTTTTGTATTGCTGGGATTCTGTGAATCGTATATGCTAATCTGAAATCATATATTTTAATCTGATTAACAGATGATGACATGACGTCTCTTGATGAAAAGAAAGAGAAAATTACTGCAAAAGAATAAATCCATTATAATTATTTTGTGTAAAGTTAAAAACAAACTATGAGTTTTTTCATGATATATAATAAATAAGAAATGCTCTAAAGAATAATTAACACACAATTCAGAGTAGCTGCAAGAGGACTGGCACGTAGAAAACACAGGAAAGGAAAATGGAAAAGCAATCAATGAGAGAACATAGGCGAATAACACTTCCCGGAAGGGAGAAATACACTGATTCCCACAAAGGCTGAATTCTAGTAAATGTAGTTCATACTCATGAGTGTTTTATATTTTCAAACTATTGCATATATAATATGATATAACTTGCATATATAATATAATATGACTTTAGATGGGCAGAGAGAGAGATAAGATCAGGTATTCAAAATGGGAAAAGTGCCGATTCTATGACAGGCAAATTAACATAAGTAATTCTACAGTATACCTCTTTACTTACTGATGGGCCATAATTTTGTTTATACTTTGATAAAATAGCTTTGGCAGCACATGGCTTGGAATATGAGTGATGTAAAACACACACACAGACACTCACATTCTTTGGTAAATTATTGATGTAAATGTCTGTGTTAATTTCCTATTGCTGCTAGCCTATGTTACATTGAGTTTTCTGACTTAAATACAAATGAATATACCACAATTCAGTGGGGCATAAGTCCTACGGAGTTCCACTGGGCTAAAAATTCAAGTGTCAGGAGGCTACATTCCTTTCTGGAGGGCCTAGGGAAGAGTTGTTTTGTTTTTCTCTTTCCTGCTTCTACAGAGTGCCAGAGTTTTTTAGTTAATGCACCTCTTGTTCTGTCACCAAAGTCAGCAATTTACCATCTCTCTGATCTTCCTTCTGTCACTATCTGTCACCACAGCCAAGAGAGGTTCTTGGCTTTACTTGCAAAGTGATGAGATTGGGCCCACTTGGATAATCCAGGATAAGCTCCACTTTAAAGTCATTAACTGTAATCATAGCTACAATCTCCCCCTTTTTTCACTTGAGGTGACTTTCCCTAGGGCTGTCTGGAAGGAGGGTGCCCAGTGTTGTGGATCACAGGAGAGATAACCAGTGAATTCTAAAACTGTTGAGTAGATTATGTGCAGATTCCGAAGGTAAAAGTATAACTTGAAGATGCTTTGTCTTTCTTTTAATCACACTTTCCATCACTTGTAACGAGAAACCACATACTCTGTGCCTTCGAATGTGATGCACAGTGTTAGGTATGGTATCTTCTATAAAGTATTCTTGTTAAAAGTGCCCAAAAAGAATCTAATTCAGCCTATAGTTTTAAATGTGAAATACAGGTGATAAGAGTGTCAGAAAGTAAGTGAACAGGTGAATTATAGCGATGTAGTATTCTCCCAAGCAACTAGTGTTGTTTCATTGATAAGCCTTTTTCATGGAGGACAAGGAGAGAGTAGACTGTATTCAGTTTTGGTCCTTGTTTAAATCTTGGTTTAAAAATTAAAACAAAACAAAACAAAACAATTGAAAAACATTTTGGAGAAAGGAGTCAATATTTAAATATGGTTGGAAGTAGATGATGTGGTGAAGAAATTTTCTAACTTTTCTAAGTGTTTGATAGTACTATGATTATGTAGGAAAATAACTCTTATTTTCTGGAAAAATATGCTATTAGAAGTTATTTATTATAATGTTTATGACTTGGTTTATGACAGCTCAGAACTCTCAGTATATTGCAAAATATTAATAAGGTGGGGCATCTGCATGGTATTGCAATATTTTTCTTTTCAGTATTATTAGACATTTTCATGTGAGTAAAAATATTTCACATATACTATAAAATTACATTTTCAAGTATATCTCAGCAGTTGAGGACAAAGTTGACATTACAGAAAGAATGCTTGCTGCAGGCATAGTTATGGGAAGAAAAAAGATTAAGATTCCTTTAGTCTAATTTTCTTTTTCTTATTGTAGGTGATGAATCTTTCTTTAAAATTCACTTTTAAGCACAGTTTCTAGCCTCATAAAAGTAGAGTCACAGGCTGGGGATTTAGCTCAGTGGTTCCAGTGCTTGCCTTGAAAGTGCAAGGGCCCACGATCGATCTGGTAACCATGTACAACAATGCAGGGAATGATGACTCACACCCACCAGCAATCAGAACCACATCCTACAGTGCCGGGTATGGTGGCTCATGCCTGTAATCCCAGCACTCGGGAGGAAGAGGCAGGAGGATTGCTGTGAGTTCCAGGCTCGGCTGGGTTACAGAGTGAGGGACCAGCCTGAATTACAAAGTGAGACCCTGTCTAAAAAAAAAAAAAAAAAAAAAAAAGTAAAGTCACAAGATTATGATTTAAGGTTCAGAAATCAATATGTTCTAAGCACCTTAGATGGTATTTGAAACACAGCCGATCATTGTTTTAAAGAAAAAAATAAACATAAGATTTATGTAATATCCATGTTTTCAGCTATCAACAAGTCTGTGGGGACTCACTACACCTCAAATGATGTGGACATTAGGCTCTAATGTGTCCCAGGGAGAAAATCAGCCCCAGGTATCAAGAAAGAAGAGCATGTCCCGTATACTGATGCCATATGACTGGGAGTGTGGCTCAGTGGTACAAGTTGTGCCTAGTACACACAACAAGGCCATGAGTTTGAGGTCCAGGATGGCAACACAAAACAACCAAAACCCAAAACAAAACAAAAACTGAAAAGCAGAAACACTTCGCAGGTGAAATCATTGGCAATGCAAAGCACTACGTGGAGGTCGATAACTCTGAAGTCCAGTTGAGGACAAGTCACTCATCTGATCTTCAGCTGGGAGTATCAGACATCAGATTAAAAACTACTAGCTTTTTGAGGAATCTCCACACTGATTTCCACAGAGTTTGTACAAGTCTACACTCCCAGCAACAGTGGAGAAAGGTTCCCTTTTCTCCACAGCCTCACCAACATTTGTTGCTGGCTAATTCTGAGATAGCAGCCATTCTTTGTGGAGTAAGATAAAATCTCAGTGTTATTTTCATCTGCATCTCTTGAACGACCAATGATGTTGAGCATTTCTTCTTACGCTTCTTAGCTACTCTTACTTCTTGATCTGAAAAATGTCTGTTCATTTCAGATGCCCATTTTTGAATTGGGTCTCCAGCCATTGCTCTGCTAGGTATATACACAAAATAATTAAAAGATTCATATCACAGTGACATATGTAAACCCATGTTTATAGCAACTCAGTTTGTGATTGCTAAATCGTGGAAACAACCCAAGTGTCCATCAACTGGAGACTGGATAAAAAAGACGTGGTTCTTTTTATAGAATGGAGTATTATTCTGCCATTAAAAATGATAAGATTGAGTCATTCATACTCAAATGGATGTACCTTGAGGATATTCTCATAAGTGAAATAAATGGGACACAGATATGTATATATCGTATCTTTTCTCTGGTATGAGAAAATGAAGTTGTAAATGAGTTATAATATGTATAGTTGATATTGTGAAATAGAAAATGTTTAAAAGGAAAGAGAGTGTAGGGCTAAATAACTAGGGGAAAAAGAATGACAGTAGAAAGAAAAAAAGGAAACAAAGCTTATGCATCCAGGGAGTAGAGGGGGTTGCAGGGCGGGGGGTGGGAAAAGGGGAAAAAATCAGAATTGAGTAATGTCATATTCTGGTACAAACTCTCAATGTTGAATGCGATGATGATGTGTATTCATGATGTACCAATAAAGATTTAAATTAAACAACAACAACAACAAAAACAAAACAAAAACTACTGTCAAGGGGCTCCTGGTCCCTTTGCTGAAGTCTCTCAGACACTGAGAAGTTGTTGGCGACCCCTCGTGGCCATATGGAGGAAGCACATCTCACTGCTTATTAGGAAAATAAGACAAACGAAATTGAAGCCATTCTCCCCAAGTCTCCTTTCACTTCTCTGACTTTTCTACTTCATTATTCTTCTTCTCATGAAAAGCCTTTTCTTTTATTAAAAGTTTTTTCCATGATACATTATTTATTCTTATCTCCGTTCCTTGAGTAACTATATGCATCCCCACCTGCTCTTTGAGTGTGGTTTTGATATAAAGCCCCAGCCCTGTATTTTCAACTTTCTTCTACATATTTCCATTTAGAGAGAGTTTAAAGTGAACGTGAAGGCTGAAAACTTGGTCCCCAAAACTGAGAATCCTTCCTTTCTTAGCTCATGAAATGGTGTCATGATACAGTCAAGCAACTGGGCTTGATATTACATTTCAAGGGAGAAAGAGTTGTACACAAATAGGAGGCACAGTAATAGGTGTTGCAGTAAGAAAGAGAAAGACACAGACTGAAGGAACGGACCCCTCTATACAACACAAGTGTGTATATTCCACTTTGGGCTTTTGAGGAAGAGACCTAACCAGGCTTGAAGTAGAAAGATTCAAGATGAAGAATTCCTAGAAAACATTACTGTCAAGCTATGATTCTAAACAGTGAAAATTTGACTGTGATGGTCTGAACTGTGTACTGTCCTTTATTCATATCACAGAAGTCCCAACTTCTAGGGTAACCTGGCTGTGATAGCATTTGGTATCTTTTTGGGAGGGAAGGTACCAGGGATTGAACTCAGGACCTTGCACTTGCCAGGAAGGTGCAGCACCACTGAGCTAAATTGCAAGCCCTGGCATCTTCACAGTTGCAGTAAAGTCATAGTGATGTCTTCAGGGTGGGCTACCATCTCATATAGTTGGCATCCTAATGAAAAGATAGAGCAAGAAGATAACTACAACTGAAGAAATGATTTTTCTGAAGAAGCCAGCCTTCATGACACTTGGACTTTACACTTCAGCCTCCAGAATGGTTTGAAAATGAATTCCTGTGGCACAGTGCAGTACGGCAGCCTGTGGGATTTTGTCACAGCAGCTCTAGAAAATGAATATAACCAGACTTGTGTTCAAGGTAATACGAGTATTATAAACAGAAGAGAGAGAAAATGCAAAACAAGTCACTGTTAAAACCATAACTTACTTTAGAAATGGAGTAGTTCAGTGTCAGCACCTCATAGGGACGCAGTGGGGAGAAGACTGTGCATTTGGGGGGCAAAGTGAAAGAAGAAATGGCAGATTATGAAAGACCTCCTGGGCCAAATGAAATAGTTAGCATTTGGGGGTGAAGATATTACAGAATTGAATAGTATCAAAGAAGACCTCCTACATTTCAATTAATTTCCTCCAATCAAATTCCCATCATTTTTTTTCACTTTTAGGCTTTCTTTAGCCTTGTTTTTCCATGTCAGTAATTAGTATTTTAAAGAATATTTTCCAGTTGTCTAAAAGATGGAGAAATACTTTGATGTTAATCCATTTCTTTCTTAAACATTGTTTTATCTCCTTGTGAGTAGTTTAAATACTTACTGACTTAATCATGTACCAGCACTCAACTCTAGTCCCTTCTGCAGGCGTTAGTGATCTCTAAAGTATTTATGTTCAAAATTTGATTCATAAGTTGTTGAATTGGTTGTAAACTGGGTTTAGAGTATTTACTCTTTAAAGTTACTATCTGTGTCTGAAATCCTATCAATTGCATGTTTTTAGTTACTGTTACCTGTCCTAAAATTTTAAGATGTGGATAGTTTTTTTCCTTGTCTCTCACCTGTTCTATTAGCTTTAAGTCCTGGGCTCTCCTATTGGTAGAATAGAATTAAATGCTATGCTATAATAAGTTTCAAATTCCACAAAAGCCATGGTCATGGTTGACTCATTTATTCCACGTTACCAGAGCCTGATACAGTGCTTGACACAAGGCTAATCATAAAACTAAAGGAAAATGAAAAGTGTTTAATTTTTTTTACTCCTAAGCATATATCCACAAATCCGTATGAGACAGATATTTTTAAATTTGGAAAATGCATCAAAATCTCTTGGCGAACTTGTTCAATACATGTACAAGCTCGTATGACCTCTGACCTGCTGAATCCAGCTTGACGCATGGGGGAGGCAGGGGTGATAGAGTGATGTAGGCCTGAGACTAGTGAAAGGCTTGCAGTATTTTACAATTGCAATAATTAATTTCAGCTATTAACCGATGAGAGCAGAAGTTATTATCCTTTTCATTCAATTAAATTCCTGCTGGCTTGAAGCAATGGATAAAGAAATATGTTAGACAGTTAGATGTTTTGGAATAGGAGATTATGCATTTGTTAGCTGTTTGTACTCCCACATTTGACTCCCCTGAGACCAATGGGCAATGTGCTTTGATCCTAAAGGAGCAGGAAAACAGGCATGCATCAAAAGCTTGGGGCTTTATTTTTAGTTTTCACACTCACCAGGTCTGAGATTTCAAGCAAAATAGTTCTGTGAACTTCAGTTTCCTCAGCAGTAAAATAATATGAGCACTGGAAGAATGAAAGGTCCTGATTAACTTCTGCACTGGAAGAATTTTACCCACCTCTCTGACCTCGAGAGTCATGGCTTTAAGGGGACAAAGCAAGCAGCAGCAAAAGCGGTGATGCTTCTTCCAACTGATTCTCAGAATCAGCTGTTGTTAAAAATAAAACTACTGCTCCCATAACTCATGTCCGGGGTACAGTGCAATGGCGTTTCAAACTGCCCCTGCAGGGCCAGGCGGGTTTCTGCGCTGTAGCTTCCAGGATCTTCATATTAGCAAGTTAATGGATTTTTATCGTTACGGAATTTTGTTCGGTATCTTCTTCAGAGAGTTTCTCTTTCCAAGCGATTGAAACTGCTCAGATGGCGTGTTGTAAAAAGGAGGAAATGATCGAAGTGACAGCAGCCGTGGGCTCGCAGGGAAGAACTAGTTTGGATCTCAGAGGGGGCTTGGAGGAAGTGCTGGAAAAACCTCGATTTCAGGGACACGCCATCAGACAGCGTGTCCTCTGTGTGAGGAACTTCACAGTGATGACTCATTTGAAATGGGGAAAACTAGACATTGAAGGACAGAGATGACGACCCATACAAAGCAGAGAAGGTCTATTACGTCTTGAATATTTGACAGTGAAGATGTAAACAGTAATATGAAGAAAGCATCTTATTTTAAAATTTACTTTGAATCTGCTACTTTAAAGCTAACATGAATATACTACTTCAGTTTTGGAAAATGGAAAAAAGTAAAAAAGAACAAAATTCCCAACATATTGCTATCGTTTGGTACAATCATTATTGTTGAGGTATTTTCTTATACACTTTGCCTCATCAGACATACCGTGAAGCAGCTCAGCTTGGTTAGATTTGGAGTCAGGGATCCATTCACAGAAGTTGCTTCTGCCGGAAGGTGAATTCTTTCTCCTGTGATTTTTGGCGGAAGAAGCCATGTTCTAACCTGCCGGGGCTGCCAGAGAGACTGACTCCGAATGCCCCTGCGTTTTGCTTAGTTTGGGAGCTCACGGGAAGAGGGTGAATGTTGGGCATGTCCAAATGGTTAGTCATCATTTATCATTTTATTAGCATAGTAGTTATGGGAACCTAGACCTTTATCAAAACTTACCAGACTGGATAATTAAAATTTGTACACTCCAGTGTGGGGGAAGAAGTCACATTTCACTTAGGTTTATAAAAATAAAATAAGGATAGCACAGGGTTAACTACTATGACAATGATTTTCAGGAAAAAGTAAACTTTGGAGGTACTAAAACTGAGAGTGGAATTAGGAAAGGAATAATAGGGTGGGACCGCGGATTATTTTGCTTCCTACAATATATTGGTTTATTGTGTGAAAATATTCCTTTTACATTTTAAAACCAAAAGCGGCTTTCAGGGTGGGGAAATGGAAGTAGATTTATGAGGAGGAAGAGATTTAGGTGTGAGTTTGGGTGCTAGAATTTTGTCTATTGCATGGAAACACCCTTTTAGGATTGGATGAAGAGTACCCTACCAAAGGGCACCTTTAAAAGCGTTGCTCTGTGGTTCTTCTACAGAATGGAGTATTACGCTGCCATAAAAAATGATAAGATTGAATCATTTATACTTAAATGGACGTACCTTGAGGACATCCTTATAAGTGAAGTAAATAGGTCACAGATGTGTAAATATCGTATCTTTTCTCTGATATGAGAAAAGAAAGCTATAAATGAGTTCTAGAATGTAAGTTATATATTGTGAAATAGAAAACACTCAAAGCATAATGGAGTGAAGGGGGAAATAATGAGATTATAACAAAAAGGATGGAAACAAAGTTTATGTATATGGGGGGTGGGGGTGGGAGGGCGGGCAGGGTTATGGGGAAAAATGAGAATTAAGTTGTGTCATATACTGGTACAAATTCTCATTGTTGAATGCAATCATGATGTATATATGTAATGTACCAATAAAGATTTCAATTAAAAAAAAAAAAGCGTTGCTGGCTGTGACGCTACCGTGGCGGACTCCCGGGGTCCACCTGTGCTCTGCGCGGAAAGCTTTCATCCCCCTCCCGATGCAGCCATGGGGGAGGGGGCTCCGCACTGTGGAGCTTCAGGATTTCCCCTCTGTGAGGCGCCACGGCCCACAGGCACTTCGGACCTTCGGAGATGAGGGGACGGGACGATATTGCTTTACTTGTAAAAATTTAAATTCATGGGATAACACTTCTTCTGTGTTATGGTGAGTTAGACACTTCAGTATCAATCAAGGAGTTTCTTTGCAGATAGGAAGGAGGAGATTTTGCTCAAATGACAGGAGTTTGAGAGAGGAGAGAAAGGTTACACATGAGGCTTTTGATGTTACACCTGTTTACGGACTCTGTGTCAGGTTAATCCATCGGAATTGCATTCATAAAAACAAAATTTTCAGTGTGATATTGAACAGTCGACACTAATTCTTTAGATTAGATTGAGAAATGAAAATATTGTTCACTAAAAAAAAAAAATCTCAACAGATAGTTTACTAACCAGTAAATTTTTAAATTCAATACACCACTACCCCAGTGTTTATGAAACTCCTTCCACTAGGAGGGAAAAATTGAGCATTACTTTTCTACGTGAGATATAAACTCAAAATAGCATGAAGGGGCAGAAGACAAAGGGGCTGAGAACTTAACAATATAGAAGAATTCTGCTGCCACCTAATGGACAAGTGAAGTATTTTCATGAGTCTGCTGTCAAGTTTCCTTTTGTCATACTGAGCCATCGCATATAGTTGGAATGAATACTTTAACAAATATTCTTAGAAATTACTTTTATGTTTCTGAATTTTAATGTTATTTGTGTGAGTCTTGTATACATACTTTGAGGTGGTGGTAATTAAGTGGATATGATAGAGTATGGAATTAGTTTGATTTAATTAGGTTTTAATTATAACATTGCAATTTGCTTTCTATAATCTCAAGTTAAATTTAATAAAGTCTTAATTATTAATAGGTGATTTTTAAATATTGAGTTTTTGATAAAAGAGCTTTGGGTAATTCTTGTAAACCCATAAGTGAAATGATAAATTAGTTTTGGAAAGAGAGCTTGCTAGGGGAAATAAATGGACTAAACATTATAATTTAAAAACAGAAAATACACTCTGTGTATGAATGTTCATGCAGGTACATGTACATGTGCATGAGTATGTTTATATAAAAAGGCATATTTGGCCTCTGAGTTAAAAATATTCAAGGTCTCTTTTTTTTCTGCTTTTTTATTCTATTTATTGAAAACAGGCAAGGATTGATTTTTGCCCGTTTTTCTCACTGATGATCAATGTGAGGTCTTGTTAATGTTAACACACCGTGTCATAGTCAGAGACAGGTACTTTTATGGAGGCAAATTTAAATTTTTACACCACAGTTCTACAGTCTAAGTCTCACAGCGGTGTCTCTGAGCTGGAAGGAGAAGTGTGTGCAGGGCTGGGCTGTTTCCTGGCAGCTTTAGGGAAGAATCCATTTTCTTTTTTTTTTTCCCCTTTGAAATCTTTTTTATAATTTATTTTATTGGTACATTTAAAATACACGTTGCGATCACAATCAACATTGAGAATTTGTACCAGTGCATGATATGACTTAATTCTCATTTTTTTCTCATTCCCTTGCCCCACCAAGTCCCCCAACCCCGATCTGCATGAGCTTTGTTTCCTTTCTATAATCATCAAATTTTTTCTTTCCCCTCTTATCCCTACTCTCCCTTTCCCTTTGGATGTTGTGTTACTACTTCACAATCCCTATCAGACATGTAGAAAATCCCTTTTTCTTGACTTTTCCAGTTGCTGTGTGCCATCCATGCCACCTCACTTTGAGTTCCTCTATCTTCAAAGGCAGCAATGAAAAACAGATGAGTTCTTACTCAGTATCCCTGTGTCATCCTCACATTTCAGGTGTCAGAGAAACAGGTCCCAAGGAAGAAGAGGATGACGTCTTTGGACTATCCTGCTGCTGCAGCAGTGGGTAGTGTGTAGGGTTCCATCACGGGGGTGTGGGGGGGGAAGACTGACTCTTGGTTATGTGGGGTGAAGTTGATATGTTGTGAAGTCTTCTATAAGAAAAGTGGCTTAAGGCTGGGGATTTAGCTCAAGTGGTACTGTGCCTACCTGGGAAACTACAAGGACCCAAGTTCAATCCCTAGTACTGAAAAAAAAAAAAAAAAAAAAGTGGCTTAAAATTACATTAGATGCAAAGTCTTCATTAGCTCCAATAAACCTGCTTTTGCTTCTGGCACAAAGCTGAGCAGAAGAAGGTGGAGCGTGACATGGAGAAAGGAATGAAATAAATGGGCAAAAGCCATGACAATGTGTTTTGTAAGTTTGTCCAAAGAGCTGACAGAAAAGTTAACCTACTGAACTCGGCTGGCATTTCAACTTCAGTGTTAGTATCAGCCATTTCAGATACTCCAAATCAGCTGATACTCAGTCATCTGTTAAAAGAGAGCTTACAACATGGCGAAATTGGTGCCAATAGCATGGCTTCAGAGAGCCTGGGCTTAGTCTTCTGTTTCCTTTTCATTACATTCAGGAAGACACACGGTAGTATACTAATGTTATGGGGTTAGTGCATTCTTGTCCAACTGTATTTTTTAGCCTTTTCAGGCAGTAAAATTGTCTTCCTGACTTCTCCTTAAGTGGTCTGCTCTAAATTATTCATTCACTAATCTGGAGAAGGTGCAACTGAGCCTTTGACATTACAGTTAGAGACCAGGTTCATCGCATAGGCTGTGGAAATCCCGTCTAGCCACAGTCCATTCACTTCTAGGTCTCTTTCTTTCTTGTGACTATGTAGTATATTTGATACAAAATTTTCTCCTAGACCTCCAAATTCTAGGACTTTACAGTGCAGTCATATGACGGTGAGTCAGCAGTTTAATTCTAATAGCTGTTCTCCACCACTGGGGACTTTCTAACAAGAACTAAGAACTGGCCTTAGTTTTATTATTACCGAAGCAGAATAAAGAGGAAGTACATTAACAAGAATACCGAAAGGAAGGATACCAGTTGCTCGTATCTTAACAGGACTGGGGAGGTGTGCATATGAAAAATAGATTTATTTTTTGAAGAAAATTTGGTTTGCTTAATATGTCTTATCTTCCTATGTTAGATGAATTTCCTTATTGCCAGCCTTCCAAATAGGAATTATATTTAAAACCAAAAGAACAAGAGAAATGATTACCCTGATAGAACAAAGAGATCTAGTGTCTGTAGCCAGATGTGGACAGTTTAACTAATGGCCTTTTTTTCTCAAATAGGTCTGTTGAATAACAAAACAAAAATAGTCACAATGAAGTAAGATATAGGCCATTAATAAACATACAGTGTGGATTCTATTCCTTGTTATGTACTAACCAGTGTCTTCATTTGACATTAAACATCTTCAAAAAGAAAATTTTAATTTTATAGTGAACACATCTTAGATTTTTTTCCTTTTTCAGGTACTTAAAGTATGAGAAGAAAATGTTTAAGAATGGAGGAAAAATCAAGAGAAAGTCAGGAGGATGAAATTTCAAATGGAGACTTAAAATTTTAAGCACCGGACCTTCCAGAAGTTCATTATCTAACTCGGTCCAAGGGAGCACATCTAAGTACACGACTCAGTAGTGGTGTCAATAGAAAGTGCTACCTTCACTGTCCCGGGGCAGCTTTGAATGTGAAAGATCTTTCCAGGCATTGCCTAATCTGTGCAAGATACGTGAATTCTTTAAACTTTTATTGTCTGAACTTTAACATGCAGTTGATAGGCTCTTCCTTGTCAGAATTGAAGTAATGGATATAAAGTGCCTATTATCACCCTAAGCAATGATGGTCTTGAATCACTAATATCTATCCCATTGCATAGAAATTTATAATTATTTTTATAGTCCTTTTTAATGTATTTAACTTTATGGAAGAGTCATGGTTTAAAACTCCTCTCTGGCTGGGGAATGATAATGCATTCATTTGTGAGCAGGAGTGGTGATTTTGGATGAAACAGACAGCACATATTTTTTTCTCAGTCTTTCTCAGTCAAAGGGGTTTTCCTTTGAAGGAGTCTGTGATCTGCAGCTGTTTATTACACCGTGTCTCTTCCTTAATATAGGAAATGTCAAGCTCAGTTATAGATAAGTTTGACATAACACATTTTATAAAATTTAGTCTTTGAGCTCAAGACTGCTGATACTTTTTAAAGTAATAAATTAAAAAATTTATAACTACCAATGTTTTATGTAAATATGAAGGATATAAATACATAAGTAAAAGAAGTATATAGACCTAGAATCTTGATAGCAAGTGATTCCTAGGAAAATGATTCATTTCCCCAGGTTTTTCTAAGTGAATTCAAAATGTTATAACATTGTATTTTAGTTTCTTTATTCATAAAAAATAGAAAAACACTCTTAATTCTGTTCCTTTCAAGCCTCACTTTTGTGATCCCATCAGAGTTTCTATTGTGTTTTAGGTTTCCACCAAATTCAATTCTTTCTTTTTTTCATGACTTGGGAGCTTTGGAATGCAATCATTCTAAATGGTCTGGGGATCCTGATGCCTGCTTGATTTCTCTGACATTAAATGTGGCTATCTTTTAAGGGGAACATTTTTTCTTTTAAACTCTACATTTAGCAAATGAATTTTTGTGGAGTTTGGAATTTGTAGATCTTAGCACTGTTCTTGTTGATCACTTGTTATAAAGGGGAAATTTCCTTTTGCTGGTTTTTCTTTCTCCTTGAAGGTAATTATTATTTTTATTATTTAATTTAATTTTAATTCATTAGTATATGTGCTTAATACTGTTTGCATTTCTTGTGTGGCTTTGGCTGTTCTTCCTCAAGAATTCTACCAAGTCTCTCAGAACAAGTCTCCGGTCTCATTTCATCTTCACATGTATTGCCTCTGTGTTTTGTCTTGATCTAGACAGCCATGACTGCCGGTATTCCCATTAGGCTACAGAAGAATACTTTTCTAAACAGATGAAATTTTGGCAAACAGAAATCTCATCTCTTCTTCCTCCTTTCCTCTCTTATTCCTTCTTACTCTTTGTCTTTGTTTTATGCAGATCTTCTCTTCATCTGTTAGGGCAAATTCCTCCTTCTTTTCCATTCTATGTCATGAGGCTAATCAAATACATACTATTGGATACGTAAGCAAGTTCCTGAGATCACCAGTCCAGCTCTTGCATTGTGACACAAGAAAGGCTCTGTGAATGTCTGTGTTAAGGACATTGGGCTTAAGTATACATCAAATTCAATTGACTATATTCAATATATATAGTGAATTGAATATATATTCATACATATTTACAATATGTATATATATATATATATAGTTTTTTTTTCCTAGATACTTCAGACCAGCTGTCTTTCCTGGGTTATTTCAATAGCTTCCTAACTTACTTTCCTTCTTCCACAGTTGCCTCCTCCCCTCCAGATTTGTCCTATACAAAGTAGCCTGAAATCAGCCTTAATTTGAAAAAGTAAGTTGAATTATGCTTGTCTTCTGCTCAAAACCTTCCTCCTCCCTTTCTTCTTCTTTTACTCCCTCCCCCTTCCCTCCCTCTTCTTCTTCCCTTCTCCTTCCCCTCCTGCCCGGGGTGTCTGGGGTGATCAATAATCCAGTCATCTTGCTAGACTCTTTCTGGTGATCTCAATGTTTCCTACTTGTTTTCATTTATTTCTTGGGAAGGAATTTGTAAAATTCAGGGAAAATGAAGTCAGATTAGGATGACTCAAAGACAAATCGTTTTTTCCTGGAAGTTTTCACGTCACAGTGGTAATGCTATCGTCGCACTGTACAGTTCAACTTGTACTTGCTATTCAGTTTGTATTAGTTAGCTCTAACTTTCATTTATAGTTGATATTGCAAAATAATAAGTATTTTAAAGAGAAAAAAAGAAAATAATTTGTCTGGTCTTTGTAATTGCAAAATGTTAAATCATGTTCTGGTACATATTACTTGTTCTCTTTAACACTGTGGTCAGGAATATGAGAAATGAACATAATGTCAAAAAGAGGAACCAAACACGGTTTATATAGCATGGTCTTCCTTAGAAGTAGACAAAGAAGAGAAGCAGAATAAGCAGAAAGATAACGTTCACAGTGTAGAAGCAGCAAACGGAGAGACCAACTCTCACAGATTGTATCCTTGCCCCATGGCCAAAGGTAACTTTTCCTCTGAATTATTTAAGAAGCTATATAAAATATAAAATTACTGTTTCTCATGACTTTAAAATATAAAACTACATAAATCAACTTAGTTACAAATGTTTAAGTATTGCTTTTTGACATATTTGTACAAATAAGTAGAAATAGACAATAATGATGCTTGTTCATTATTGGCAATATTTAATTATTATGTTTGATAATAGATTTGATAGAACAAAAAGGAAATGATGAACTAAGTAACTGATATATAAACTTTGAAATATTGTCTTTTGACTCTGCAGAAAAGATTTCAAATTTTGCCAAAGTTCATAGAGTCAACATGAATATCTCATTTTATGCATATATATACATATAAAAAACTGAACATGTAATATATACAGTGTGAGAAGTACTATTTTTCATCTGTCAATCATTTAATAAGGCACAAAAGGTTTTTTTTTAAATAGAGGGCTATTTTATAAAATATATTTTTGAAAAAATATACTCTAAATTTGAAATTGAAAATTATCTCTTCTATAAGGCCAGATAGATTTGGATTTGATAGTTTAGTGAAAGTGAGGCATTTATTTCTTATTATATACCAATATAAATATATTGAAACTTATTGTTCATTCCTGTTATCATACTGAGCTGTTTTAGTTATTTCAATATAAAACTATTGAATAAATGAATCATTTGAATTAGATATGCTAGTAAAGACAAGTTATTCAAATTTTTATTTGTCATATTATTTCATTATTAAAGCCTAACAAATTATACAATAATTAAATTAACACATTTTATAATCTTTGAAGGACAAAAATGAAGGAATATTTGCTATAACTGTTTGCTACTTCATATTTTTAACATGAGGAATTATCAAAAATAAAATCAAGCACAATAAGCAAAACTTTTCAAATCACATAATATTAATGGGGTTTTATGAAATACCTATAAATAAGAATTCATATTAGAATAGAGTCTACTGTTGTATTTTTGTAGTAGTACACTATGATAACAGAAAGCATAAAGTAACTTTTCCCCATAATCTACTTTAAACAAAGCACACACAGCAAGACTTTCTAAAGTATTTTCATACCTCAGAACTTAAAATGTTTCTTTTGTGTATAATTCAAATGTTCATTAGCACATACTTCATGTTTTTGAGTATTGTGTCAGAATTTTAAAAGTAGAGATGTCTCAATGAGGATAATTAGGATACAAGTTTTTCTAGCTTGTTAGAGATATATTTAGTTGTGTAAATTATAGGACACCAACAAGAAGAAGGACTATCTGCTTAAGTTTTCACACAACAAAGTGATTTCATTCACTCTGTTTAGACATTCCTTTCCTTGTTCATGATGCACACTGAAAACTACAAAGAGGATTAACTCATATTACTTGTTAAAGATGATGGAAAAGCAAGGAAACAGTCATAAAAATATTCCATAGGATGTAAAATGGCCCAGATAATGTACTTATATAATATTATATCAAAGTATTTTAGTGACAGATCTATTGGGTTTTGGAAACATTTTTTATATTGGTACCTTCCCTGGTTACCTTTATTCATGCATGCACTCTTATTTGTATTGGTGGTAGTCTGTGAGGTTCAAATGGCCTCTTTTTATTGCTGAGCCAATGTTATGAGACACACAAAGGAAAAACAGACATAAATATGAGCCATGCAGGGTATTAGAAAGATAAACCCAAATGTGAAAAACAGAAAACTATTTTAAATGTATATGGAAAACTGTAGGGGAATGATATGTTGAAATAATTTGTACTGGATTTCTGGAATCTTGACTATTATAAGTCAAGGTGTAGAGTTTTTTTTTTTTTAATTATGGTTAGTTGGAGTAATATATGCCTCACTTATCTGTATATCAAATTCTTTTTCTCTGTTTGGGAAGTTTTCTGTGATTACTTCTTTGGATAGTTTATTTATGTGTTTTGCATTATTTCCTACTCCTTCACTGACTCAAGTCAATGTTAAGTAATTGATTTTGGCATCACCTAGCAGCAACTGGATTGATTTCTCAAGACGCCTTGCTATTAAAAAAAAAAAAAAATCTTTCTTTGTGTGCTTGTGAATCTAATCTTCTCTGTATTGTTCCAATCTTAGTATATGTGCTGTTGAAGCAAGCACAGGTTCAAATAATTTAAACTGTTGAATAATAAGGAGTTTGAGTTCTGCTCTGAGTGGCCTAATTTCTAGAGAACATGCTTTAAAAATCTTTGGAAATATTTTCCAAAATATGAGCTGATGACTAACATTCTCCTCAAATTGTCTTTTAGTGAGATGAGTGTATTCTTTCCGAACTTAGACTAGAAATTACAGTTATTTTTCTAGTTGCAATAGGCTGCTCTTTTGCAAAAGTATTATCAGATTTGCTTCTCCCAAACAACCCCTGTGCTCACTCTGAGCAGAATCCACAGATATTGGATTCTGTAATGTATACAAGGAAATCACTCATAAATGCTGGATAGGCGAGATCTCCTATTTCTCCAGAGCAAAAAATGAAAGAAAAAATTTTCTTGCAGTCATTAAGTCAGTAACCAGTTATGTTGGGCTCCATGTTCTTTGGGTTGTGCTTGGACAGGGATCTGCATAGTTCACAGAGACCTTGTGGAACACTGTTGCAGTTGTGTGGTACATTTGACAGAACAGCGCCCTCTCTCTCAGGGTTGTTTTCCTGGTCCCCGTGGGGGCCACCATTGAGAAGCAGGACTGAAGGACTTGTCACCACACCTCTCACTAGGAATGAAAATTATGCTTTTTGCCTCTTCTAATCTTCAGAATCCTTTCCTTCTCACAGTCCACTTTCACATCCTCTAAAATGTTAGGCTTTCAAGATCAAAAGTTTGATCAGTAAAGGAAAGGTAAAAACTAACCATCCTGTTTTGTTCCTGAGGTGCTATTTTTCTAATTTTACAAATGAGGAGATTATGGCTTAGAAAAACGACCAAAAATGTGTGAGCCTACATAAATAGTAATTATTGGTATATGATGTGTGCTGGATGATAATTTAGAGTTGAATAGAATGCAGCTGTCTTTGAGGAGACTGGTGTTTAGAGGGAAGCAGGACAGCAAATGTGCAAAGACTGAGTGTCTTTGTTTGCAATGGATATGCAGGTATGTAGTCATATTGGAACATAGCAAGAAATTATAGGAGGGCATGGACTATTGGATATGGAACTTCTTGGGAAAGGCTTCTAAGAGGAATCTACAGTTGAGAGAATGGACAGGCATTCAAACTTCCAAAAGAATAGCAAGTTGAACCTTTTTGTATCTTTTTGTCTTGTAATCACTTCCCAGGCCTACACTCAACCCATTACTTCGTTTTTGCTTAGCATACTGATTATTCTCTCAGTAGATTCTTCATTACATACTTAATTTATTTTTAGTCACTTATAATCACTAACTCATTGTAGTTTTGGAATTCCTCTTACTGAATGAATTTTCTGTATATACTGAGTACACTTTATTAAATAAAATTGAATTTGTAATGAATAATGATTGCTAATTTTTTTGTTCTGAACATCTATAATAGTATTTTCTATCATGGGGGAAATGAAGGAAGAAAAGAGGAAAAGAGAAAAGCAAACAGAAGGAAAATAGAAGAGAATGGAGAGAGAGAGAAGAAAGAAAAAAATGTAAATATTTGTTGCTGAATGTAAGCAGCACTGTTTGCATGTTTGTGAATCTTCTGTAACTGAAAAGAAAAGATTGTACAATGGGGAACTTTAAGACACTAGAATAAAACATAGGTCAAAATTTAAAAATGGAATGTAAGAGTATGAAAAAGCTCACTCGAGGCCCAATGCGTGAAATCAGAACTATTGCTGTGGCTGAAAGTCCTCCAAATTACTTCCCTAGTAATCCACTGTAGTAGATACTTCAAAATAAATGCCAATATTATCCAGAAAACTGAGGTGAAAAGAGGACAATTTAGGCTAAGCTTTCAGTATGATAGAAACATGTCTGTAGAGTGGAATTACTTGATCATATGATATGAAAATGGCCAAGTATGTTAATGACCATTTCACCTAAGTCCTTTGTTTAAGGCATGAGGAGATAGAAGCCTAACTGTCTTTCTGAAGTGCAAATGAGCCACCATTTGGATACCTGTCTGGATTCCATGTCTTGGGGTCTTTGACATCAAGTATAGAAGGAGAATTTTCTATGGCCTGTAGAAGGCAAATGTATGGCTACTCTCAGGAAATGTGAGAGCATGCCTTTAAAATCAAGCAGATGTTCTAGAACTGTAATAAAAACAGAGCTTAAGGGCTGGAGATATAGATCAGTGGTTCGGTGCCTATCTTGCAAGTGAAAGGACCCAGGTTTGACCCCCGGTAACCACATACCGTACTGGGTGTGGAGACTCATGCCCAGTACCAACTAGTACCACATACCACAATGCCGGGTATGGTGGCTCATGCCTATAATCCCAGCACTTGGGAGGCAGAGGCAGGAGGATTGCTGTGATGTGAGTTGGAGGCTGAGCTCAGGGTCAGCCTGAACCACAAAGTGAGACCCTGTCTCAACAAAAACAAAAACAAAACAAAACAAAAACCCAAAAACAAAAAACAACAACAACAACAACAACAAAAAACAGAGCTTAAAACATACATGAGCCATTTCCATGTGGCCAAACAGTTCAGAAAATTCAGGCTTGAAGACAGGTACAGTTATGGAGAAGCACACATGAAATATTTCTATAGTTTACAATATCTCATTTTCCTATGTTCAAATGCTTTTTGCTCATTGAGATTTGATTGTAGGACTTATGCAAAGTTATTATTATTATTTTTTGTTTTGTTTTGTGTTGAGACAGGGTCTCACTTTTTAGTTCAGCCTGGTCCTGAACTCACTGTGTAGCCCAGGTTAGCTTCGAACTCACAGCAATCCTGCCTCTGCCTCCCAAGTGCTAGGATTACAAGTGTGAGCCATCATGCCTGGCACTGTGGTATGTAGTTACCAGGGATTAAACTCAGGACCTTGTGCTTGCCAGACAGGTGCTGGAACCACCAAACTAAAATCCCCAGTCCCAAAATTTAATTTTTAAAATATATTTATCTCTAAAAGTTAATTTGATATACCCACAGGATATTTTTCTGGACAAAAAATGATAGTATATAATACTCAAATTTATTTCTGTAAATGTGCAGTATGGTCCTTTAAAGGCACAAAATCTCTTTCGCCCTCACATAGTATCTAGCCTGGGAACATCTGGGACAGTGTAGACCTTGACTCATGTCCCATTTCGCTCTTGGGATAGTGAGACTCCTATGGGGAGAGGACTAGGGTGAGGACAGCGCGACACTTGCCTCAGGTGAAAAGTGTAACGGGTGTTGAGAATTAAGGATCAAGATAAGAAATATTTTCATGCAATTTTTAAAATAAAATCGTAATGCGCACAAAAACTTTGTAATGAACCAAATACCACGAATTCAGCGACAGTGCAGTGCAGAGCCATATTAGAGCCTGAGGCAAAAAAGCAAAGGAAATCAGTAATACTGATAAGACAATGGGGGATGAACATGGAGTTTTATTCCACCCATAGAGCAGATTTTAATAACTGGGCAACTGTGTCTCAAGGACTATAGTGAGGAAGGCACAGAGTCAAAGCAGTTGCATATCAGCCACCTTCATTTTTTATGACATTTTCTGGTTCCTGATTAAGTGTGTGGCTGGATGTGGCCAGGAGGAGTCGGTGCTTTGCCAGCGCTGCATACTTGTGAGTATTCTTTAGCTGAGGAGGCTCTCTCAATGTTTTTCTGCTACTGCAAAGAAATTAGAGTTCGTCAAGAGTAAAACTATGCCTGAACTTTAATGGAATTATAATTAAAGACAGAAATAGAAACCCCGTTGCCTTAGCCCTTGTGTCAAACCCTGACAAGTTTGTTATGGCTCAGCAAGAAGTATGACACAGAATACGTAGACAGTGGTATAGCAAAGAATTGCTCTTTGTGAAATAACCCCTTTTAAAACTTGAGACATTTATTATTAAATGGATGCATCTTGACGCTATACTCTTAAGTAAAATAAATCAGACCCACATGTGTAAATATTGCATTATATCTCTGGTGTAAGAAACTAAAAAAGTAAATAAAGACCAAAGTGGGTAACAAACAATATGAAATAAGGAAAAGTGGTTAAAAAGAACAGGGAATTGGATAGAGTGAGGGGAAAGGGAAGGAAAAAAATAAAAAATTAGAAAAGAAGGAAAAATTGAAACAAGACTTTTGTAAATAAGGAAGAAAAAGAGGAATTGAAGGGAGGGGAAGGGAATGGGGAAAAAGATGAATTAAGATACAAGTACAAATTTCCTATAACAACCGTGATCATGTACATCTAAATTGTACCAATAACATCAACGTTGAAAAAAAAATCCTTCCTTGATATCTTAGGTAAATGTGATGGTGGACAACTTACCTGGAGCTATTTTTCTTCCTGTGGTTGACTTCTATGTATGCCCTAGTTTTTAGTTTGTGTATAAATTTCTTCACAGACCTGTCTCTGATTTCTCAGAATAAATTAGCTCTCCTGCTACATACCATGTTTCCCGCTGAAATGAGACCTATCTGGAAAATAACCATCCTCGAAAACTCAACATCAATGCCAGCCCCAATCAGCCTATCCTTCCCTTGCCTACAGAGCATCCACTGAGCAAGAGAAGAGTATACTTACCAGATCACATGCCTATCATTCATTAAAGTGCTAAGTGCACGAATCAGGAAGCAGAGCTCCTACTAGGTCTTTCCAGGAGTGTGAATTTAATAGATGGAATTAATTATTCCAGTGGTTGAATAAGCAGTAGTTGAAGATGAGGTTAACGGGGTACTGAGAGTTCACTCTGGAGCTGTCTAGCAGGGTGCTGTGTCTACCAAGATAGAAAATTAGTCAAAGGGGGGGTCTAGCTGAAGAGAGGAAATCAGGGTCAACGTGAGGAACTCTGCAAGGTTTTAGGCAATTTCATAGTATCTGCCATAGGAAAGGGAGGGAGAGAGAGAGAGAGAGAGAGAGAGAGAGAGAGAGAGAGGAAGTACAATGCATTGGAGACAAGAAGTACCATGGCTGCTCTCCTCCTACCACATTCTAATCTCACTCCAATACTTGTTGTGGGCCAAACCTAACTGAAAGTCAGTCAGCAAAGAATTTCAGATGTATGCCTGGTCTGTAGAGCTATAGGGCTCCCCGTGCTAGTGAGACAGAACAAGGAAGAAGGGTAATATTTGAACTATGACAAATACTCCACGCCAGTATACTAACTTATTACATTTTTACTCATAGTAAAAACACAATCTCCTTCTCTCTAGGCAGTCTATACTGCCTATGAATTAGGGATACATTTGTCTTGTTCACTCTTATATCATCAGAACATTTCATAGTTTCTGATCCATGGGTATTTTCCCCCTGCAATACTGGGGACTGAACCAGGGACACTTTTCCAGTGAGCTACTTCCTCATCCCTTTTTTAAAATTCCAATCTTTATTGGTACATTATGCATACACATCATCATCACATTCAACATTGAGAGTTTGTACCAGAATATGACATAACTTGATTTTCATTTGTTTCTCATTCCCCTACCCATCCTGCACCATTTTGCAACATGGTCTCACTAAGTTACCCAGCTAACCTTGAACTTGAGACCTTTCTGACTCAGCCTTCTGTTTAGATTTCAATACATAGAAATGAAAATATAAGTGAATGAATAGCTTTCTTCCCACTATACTCTCCAGAGTCAAGCAATCCATCATAGGGTTAATTACATGCTCTTCTCCTGCAAGTGTGAAGAGGAACTCTGTGATATACCAAAAAATAGTAGGATCTGAAAAAAGTGGATAGAAATGAAAGAAAGGAAGAAATCAAAGTATATGTATAAACGGCAGAATTTCAGAGCCTAGAAAAAATCCTCCATTTCCCCTGTCACTTCATAGGCCATTGTCATACAGATACTAGCTTGGGAAGATATTTAGAGATCTGAGAGGATTTAAGAGTGAGAAACTGAAGATGTAAATGAGTTAAAACCTATATGATGGGCACTGTGAAACAGGAAGAAAATGTTCAAAAGGATAAAGGAAAAAGGGAGTAGGAGTAACTAAAACAGGGAAAGAAAGATTATGGCTAGAAAAAAGGAAACAAAGCTTATGTATATGAGGGTGGAGGTTGTAGGGAAGACGGGAATGGGAAAAAATGAGAAGATGTGTCATGTACTGGTACAAACTCGATGTTGAATGTGATCAGAATGTATATATAAAATACACCAATGAAATGGATTAAAAAGATAAAAAATAAAGCATGTGGCTCACTGCAGCTGAAATCAAAGAACAATCCTTTGTTGCAACCCTCCTATTGTCTACTTAGTTGGCAGTGTGTGCTGCAAGCACACACTTATCTTATCTGCTCATGGTTTGCTCTAATATCTGCTGGTTTCTCTGCAGTGACCCAACTGCATCTCTCCAAGGCTGCTGGACGCTGCTCCTCACCTATCCCACTGATGCTCTTTCTCTTTATCTCTGTCTCTAGTGTGGAACAGTTTCTATTGCTGGGTCTTTACATTTGCTAACCTTTTCTTAGGAAGCATCAAGTTTGCTGTTGATTGCATCTAGCGTTTTTTAAACCCATCACAAAATATATTTGGTTTTCTAAGTTAGTAAAAGGATGACATTTTTTTCTCTTTGCTCAGATATTGCTAGTTACTATCAATAAAGTGAATGGTGGGGGTAATGCAAAACAAATAACTACAACTGTGGCAAAATAAAGAAAATAATCACAACTTCACAATTGCTTAATTTGCTTAAACTACAAGAAATATCACAGCTAGTTGGCTAGCCTGTTTGTATTGCCTGGTTACAAGTTTTTCTAGTTTCTATAGTGGTACTTACACAATATAATTTTTGTTTTACACATTTTATTTCTCTAGCTTTTTGATTTACACCTTTTAAAATGTCTCTCATGTCTGTCCCCAACATCCTTGTTTCCTGAACCTTCGTGAACACATACAGAGAGGTTACAGCAGCTGTTGCCGTGATTCGCTGTTTTTGTCACCTGTGCCCTTTGTCGCTCAGTTGTTACTGAATTGCTTTCCTCCTGAACATCGGTCGTTTGTCGTATTGTCCAAGTTCTTTGAATGCCTTGCAATGTTTGACTGGAGAACAAACACTGTGAATATAACAAGGATTTCATTTTTTTTTTTTAAGGTATTTGTTAACTTGGTTTTGAGATATAGACAAACTGTTTGGAAACATTTTAGCCCTATCACAATTACCTCCAAATCCGTGCTAGGCGTCCCGGCTAGTAGGGCAATATTATCAGATCATTTCTCTTGTACCAAATATCTTGTATATTGTAGCACGACATTTCTGGCTTTAGGAAGCATGAATCCTTCTGTTTTATACAGTCTCCTCTAGCTGCTGCCCCGTTGCAAAAGCAGTTTATTTACACACAAGTTCTTTTTTTCTTTTTCTTTTTCTTTTTTTTTTTTAGGTTTTTTGAGACAGGGTCTCGCTTTGTGGTTCATGCTGGCCCTGAGCTCAGCCTCAGACTCACATCGCAGCAATCCTCCTGCCTCTGCCTCCCGAGTGCTGGGATTACAGGCGTGAGCCACCACTCCCGGCATTGTGGTATGTGGTACTGGTTGCTGGTGGGAATGAGTCTCCACTCCCAGTATTGTTATGTGGTTACCGGGGAATCGAGCCCGGGTCTTTGCGCTTGCAAGACAGGCGCCGGAACCACTGAGCTAACTCCCCG